>NJFT01000243.1:0-58851 GCA_002221725.1 Scedosporium boydii
GTCCCCCCCCCCCCCCCCTTTCTCTTCCCCCAAAAGCTAAGTGAAGGAGCGACTGTCCTTCATGCTCTAGGTGGTGCGGCTTGCCTTACCCCCATCTCCCACCTGGCTGGCAATACCCCGTCCCCATCCCTTCCCATCAATAGTGTAGCAGTGGAGTGTACTCACCTCGTGCCCAAAGTAATATTCGTGCTATTATTTCGTACCTTCTTACACACATAAACCAACTGCTATACTTTCGGTACGTACTCTACTCACGTACTTGTCGCGCACATTTGATCCTGGTTGCACGCACCTTGCACCTGCCGTAGCTTTTGCCAAGTTCAATGCTCCCTTCTCCCTCCAGCGAATTTGCTTCAACACGGTGGACAAGAAAAATTTCGGCCAGACCTCCCGAGCTCGAGTTTCGCTCCCTTTGCTCTCCTCTGTCCAGATTCGTTTTGCACCTCCCACCCCCCCATTAGCTACGACATCGATATTCTACTATATATCATGACCTCCGTCTTGTCTCTATCTCGTGCAGATTTTCACCCATCTCAGTTGCTCTCTGCCTCTCATTCTTCGAAAACCTACCCGCCCATCGATCGATTTCATCAACACCCTCCGCAGCCCCGAAATTGACCAATGCGAGGCGACGTCTATTATTTGCTGTTATTGAAGCACCTCCCCCCAGCATCTTCTACTCTCGCACTCACACCCGCAGTTGCAAGAGATTATTGCCTTGTCTGCTGCCCGTCTACACCCTACTTCGCACTACTACAATGCTAGTTAGAGCCGGCTCCTTTTAGCTCGACGTTTACTTGATCCCGTCAACGGTATTGCCGACACCCGTTTCGAGTTCCTCCCTACAGGCTGGTTGTCGCGCCGTTCATCCTCTGTGTGCTCTGTACCATTCTCCTCCTCTTGTGCCGCTGCCTCGTGTCCATTGTCCCATTGTCCCCTGAGGCTACCTTCGCCAGACGCCTACTTTCGCATTGAACATCCTCGACTCCTGTTGCTGTTTGGCAGTCGAAAATCTGTAAGTCACGACCACCACCATCGCTGCCGTTAGAGCAATGCACAATATCTTAGCACCCCGTCGCGGAGCGTGCGCCGCGCCTCCCTTCGCCTCTCTCTTGACTTCCCGTCCCACTTCCCACCTTTTACCCCCAATGTACCAGGCTTCGCAGTGCCTACGTTGTGTAACAAATCATGGCTACATTTGATACCGGTGGGGGCTACGGCAATTGAACGGTTCTGTTGCATGTCATTGGTTCATTTGTCTTGCATACGAGTGTAGCGGATAGCTGAATCAGGCACTGCTTGGTCCCTTCATTCTCATCTCTATATCATGCCTCTGGGCGCGGTGGTCGATTGTGAGACGCTGTAGCTGGCCAAACCCGGCCCAGTCCAGCCTATTCTCTGCCGGGGACATGGGAGGAGCAAGAGCGCGAGACGCAACATGCATGCTGGGCGACGGGTGAAGATCAAGGGCCATGCTGCAGCACCAGAAAACCATCCTCCAAGGGCCTGCATCGTCTCTGCGCATTGTTCGTTCAATCGGCCTGCACCTTGCCCAGTCGAGCAAGTTTGCCGAGCAATGGTGGTGCAGGATACCGCCCTGCTCAATTGTATCATCATGGAATACAAGCGTTGACCTGTTTACATGCGGTCTGTCTGGCGCGCACTCTTTATTCCCGCTCCTCCCCCGCCCCTTCATGCGTTTCAAGCGCGTTGTTGTCTTGGGTCCCGGCCTTTATTGTGCAGCTCCACAGCCGACTGACTTGGCATCAGACTTACCACGGTCAAGTGGCCCTCGAGTACGCGGCCGCCCTTCGGGACCCCGTTAATCTTCTGACCGCTGATATGTGGCCCTGCCCCCGTACAAGATTTAAGCTGCCCTACTAAACCTCTTGCACCCCAATCTGCTCCCTTCCATCACTCCGCTCACATATCTGCGCTTTATCGCAGCCCTCCTTACCTGGTATATCTAGCAACCGGCAACTAATCACGAAACAGACCTTACTCTTGTTCACCACGGTGACTGCAAACTCTATTTGTCTTCTATCTCCCAGTGCTTGTCCTCGAGGCTCCGGGCCTCTTCAACTCGACGGGCCTAGATAGACTTTGGAGAGAGAGAGACCACCTATTCTCCACCAGCGCAAGTACCGGTTCCTGAAGCGCCATGTCGAAGGCTCCGTATGTCTCATAACCAATGATCACGTTAACGGCCCTGGCTGCCGTGACGCGAATCCAAGAGTTGGCTATTATCTAACTGACGACATTCTTAGGGAACCGCCTCGCCGTGTTTTCATGGAGCATGGCCGTGAATATGGCTACTACGACTACATGTTCCCTTGCGACCAGGTGTGGCTTGCCTGTCCCTCGCCCCATCCGTACAGGATTTGCTTGTTTGCTAATCAATGCCCTGCAGCTTGAAGAGGATAAGCTCGATATCTTCCACCATGCGATCCTCGAAGCCCAGCAGAACAAGCTGTACAAAGCTCCTGTCTACTTCAGACATAGATCCGAACCAGTGCCGTCAAGCAAAGATGACGAGGCCAAGACGTTTCCGAGAAGAGCTGGCCGGCAGGTCCTAGATTTAGGAACCGGAACTGGGTTGTGGGCTATGTCTATGGCCGAGTGAGTTCATATCTCTCCTATAGAAGGCAGTCCTTGAGGCTGACGACGCTAAACTGTCTTCTCTAACTAGAGAGTATCCCGATTCTTTGGTATTTGGCGTGGACTTTTATGACTTCCTTCAGCCCCGCGAGTAAGTTGCCCTTGAAGAAGTATGGCAGCGACGTGTCAATCTAATAATCTTAAGAATTCTGAAAACGACGTACTTTTGTGGGCACGTCAACATCGAGCAGAATTGGGAGCCACTCTACCACTTTGTTGATTGGGCTATTCAAAAACGGAGATCGGAAGGTAACCCCAAGCCTGAAATCGACAAAACAAATTGGGACCTGATCTATGTCCGGATGATGAACGGCTCGATAAAAGACTGGCCGGCTCTTTATAGGAAGATTTACAAGTAAGTTCATCTTTCCAGCAGCTTCATCGAGGCCACTGTCATTGCTCTAGACAAGCTGGAATTCGCGCGTGCTGACACTGATACGTATAGTCATCTTACTCCTGGCTTCGGCTGCGTCGAACTCGTAGAGATAGATTGGACCCCGCGGTCGGACGATGATACACTGCCTCGGAATTCGAATTTCGAGAAATGGGTCGGCCTGCTTAACAAGGCGATGGACAGGGCCGGACGGAGTTTGAGAATCAACCCGAACACGAAGAATTTACTTCGCGAGGCCGGTTTCGTCGATGTTGAGGAAAGTACCGTGAAACTTTACCACAACCCTTGGAACCGCGGCGGACACACTGAGCAAGTCGGGAGGTGGTTTAATCTTGGACTTACCCACGGTCTCCAGGGTCTAAGTTTATCTCCTCTAACAAGGATTCTTAATATGCGCGAGAGCGAAGTGAACGAGCTCGTGGGAAAAGTCCGGCATGAAACATGTCTTCTCAAGCATCACGGATATTGCAATCTGTAAGTTCTCATTCATAGGCGAGCCTCCTCCCCTCTCCATGCACAGCAACAAGGTCAAAAGACAAATGGGCTGACATCCTCTTTCCTTTCTCCTTTCTTTTTCAACTTAACAGCCATATCTGGACAGCCCGGCGACCTGCCGAACCAACAGGTTCGGCGAGCCACGCCACCTCAAATCCCACAAGTAGTCATACCGGCAACAATGGCCCAAGCAATATTCCGAACGCCACGGCAAGTAGTAGCTCGAGCGGCGCCGTCAGGAAGAGCCAATAGGTCTAGCAAGGGTGGCGGGATGGTAGAAGTGCCAACCAACAGCAGCAGCAAGCGGCCGCAGAACAGGCCTTCAGCACTTCTCAGAGTCCATACTATCACGCATGCTAAGTCCGACCTCGACAGGCTGAAACCGTGTAGCCGGCCTCCCTCGGCGTACCTTGCTTATTAGGGGTGCCTCCCGATAGACGAGGGCAAAATGTGGAAGTCTTCGGCGTGGTGTTGGCAAAAACAATCAAGGCTACCTTGGGGCTGTCTGCAAATTCCGGGCCAAATGAAAGTACTCTCCACGACGCTGACGCCTTCGCAGCTAGCTTGGGACAACCTAGGTGCAGGTCATTCCAAAACCCAACACTCAATGAATATGCAAGAATCTCCACGTCACTGCGGTCTGGAAGGGCTTGTCCTGTTGACACTCCCCTTCACCCCCAGACTATTGTGGGGACAATCACAACCAACTGCATAATTACGGTCAATTGATTCCTAGCAACCTAGCGCCTCCTTCACTTGCCCCCACTCACCCCAATTCCCAGAGCCCGTTCGCGCTTTTCCCCCTCCAACTTGTTGTTGACGGGGCAATCCAATTTTGCATCAGTGCTCGCGAAAAGGCCGGCTGCTGGCGCCTTACCCCGGGGCTCTCTTTCGGCTTGGGGCGTGGAGCATGCCATACGTCGTGACGGCCCATGGGCAATCTCGGCCATGCTTGGCCCGTTCATATTGGGTATTCAGTCAGCTCTAGTAAAAGCATCGCTGGAGGCTCACTTCGCATGGCCCATTACCGCTTCCCGATGATGGCCCGGGCTGGCTGGCCACCTATCCACTTGAGGCATCCAACAACACGGCTGCGACATGGGTAGGGAAGAGTATACCTAGTGGGCTACAGAACACGGGCAGCGGCTCCCTGCATGAGCAGAAAAAGAAATGGGGATCTTACTACAGAATCTGCGAGAAACGATGGTCTGGCTGGTCTGGCCTCCACCATCTTGGTCATGATGTGGGCCTAGTGTACTCTACCTACCTAACCCATTTGTTATCCTTCTTTGGTCTTCAGTTTATTGTTATTGCGTTCGGCATGTTACGGCGAGAATGTTCTGTTTCCAGGTGGTCGTCACTTCTGTGCCATTCTTCATACGAGGCGGAGGGGGAGGGGTGGAATATCAGGCAAGGGATATACGAGTTGTCATGGACTATGCTGGGGCTGTTTTATAGATACAAAAGAAGTTGGGTATGGCATGGTTTTGGATGAAGTGAGCATTACTTTTGGGTTTCGTGGAGTTTATCCTTGTTGATTAGATCTGGCATGTCTTCTTGATTGGGAGGTAAGGTCGAGATGAAGGCCAACATGGTTTGATACGGGATGGGGTCATGTTTGGGGTGACCACCATGCAGCATGCCCAGTGCGTTTCGACGAAATCAAGCGCGGTCTCACTCGGCTGTCTAGGCCGTGTGCAAGGTCTACTTTTGTATGTTTCGACACGCGCGAATGTGAGTGCACACTACATACCCATGTATACGAGAGGCAAGGCCGGTTGTGCCCTCGAGATCATCCCTGCGGGATCTTCGTCTCGCGCCCGGGGGTGGGGTGGTTGTTGGCCACGGGGCGGGCCGACCTCGACGACAATTTGTTAATCACTGTCACTATGCCTATTTGCTTAAGAAGGGCGGTCTTACATCAAAGCATTATAAGTCTGTTGGTTCGAGGATATGATGATATGAGATCAACGAGTGGAGAGAAACGAGAAAAACAAAGAGCACGGCCCATCGTCATGCCCCGGTTGATTCTCGAAATGCAATGCACAACCGACCAACACATTATTCTACTTGGGCAGGAGAGTGTCGACTTGTTTGTCCCGATTTGCCTGATTTGCCCTTTTTTTTTTCTTCTTCTGCTTTCTTCGAGGAGTGCCCGATCACACACCCCTTTTCTCCCCTCCTTCCCCCACCACCCTTAGAGATTTTGGGAGCCCTCGTGTTTGTTCTTCATGTACGCGACGAGGCAAGGTCAGCCACAATTTTTTTATCAGGTCGGTTATGCGACCAAAGAACGTGGTTCTAATGTTGTTGTTTTTTTGACGCAACGGGGACCAGGGAAGGGAGAAAGGTGTGCAGGCAGTGTACCTGCAATAACATTTCTCTAGACCCCGGGCCGGGGGCCCGTTGGCGATACAAACACCATGGCCTGCAGGGGACGAGGAGGAGAGAGCGCAGGACATATTGAAGAAAACATGGCATGGATTATCGATTTCACCCTTTTTGGTCTTTTTTACTTCCTTTTTTCCCTTGTTTTTATTCTAGACAACGAATGTTTGTCTCGCTGCATCACTGCGGTGCGGGTTTCTCAAGTGAGGAATGACGACGTATGATGGCCGCAGGGTTGTGATAAGTCAAGAGGGAGGAACTGTGTTTGGATAGTCTTTTGGCTATTGAGAGGTGTGTGCTTGCATATGCTTCTCATGCTCGGTTCGAAAAGGGAAGGACCTTTTTCGGTTTCCCCCCTCGCTGCAATGCGAGTAAGGTGCACCCGAAGATGTTGTGGTGATGATAGGCATTGGGGGGAGGGGGAGCGAACCTGTGGTGGTGATGGCATCAATACGGAATGAAACGGATGGGAGAGGGAGGAGCAATGTCTGGAATATCGATTCGCATTGCTGCAAGAAGTAAACACACGGTCCATGGTGGAATGGATGATGCGCTTTGTCGTAACACCCGAGCTTCCCAAAGAGTAAGTGGATGTTGTCGAGGTCTCCTGCGGTCCACGAGCATGCGGGCGGACCGGGTAAGCAGCCTCCCACTTCCTAGACGAGGCGAGGCGTCTAATAGTCAACACGGGGGGTTGTGTTCCGTCGCATTGATGATTCCCCGAGTCTCCAATCACGGTCGTACAAAGAGCCGAAAAAAAGACAGAAATGAAGGGTATGTTTCGAGGGCGTCCCCGTTGGAGAGGACAGGTAAATTGTTTCTGATGTACAAGTTTTCTAAACAGACTAAAAACCACAAAAAAAGGCTGGTGGGGAAAAAAGCACCCGGACTACGGCGTGGAACCGTCGATTCGAAGTGAGCACAGAGAAGCGAGAAGGCTATCTGTCCTGCTCGCTTGTACTTCTTCCTCTCCCCGCGGCTCACGGATTGCCCGACCCGGCACTGCTCAACCCCGTACTTTCTCTATCCCAGGTTGATTCCATTGACCCCCAAGTCCTTCTCCCGGTGTATCGACGCAGTAGTAAACAAAGGAAATCCGAGTTCTTTAAGGGTAAAAAATGGCGTTCCGAGTAAAAAAAGAAAGATGTCTTCTTCTTCTATCAAACAGATCGGAAACCGCCGTCGTTTTATCCACATTACCAACACAGCATTTTGATCCGTCCCCCGTCAACTGCCGCCTCTTTCTCCTCGTCCACTAACCCTTATATATTCGTAGCAGGCTTTAGTGGTGGGCGGCGGCGGCCTCACCGTGGTATCCGACAAGCTTGAATCGGCCGATTATCTCTCCGACGGTGAAGAATCCGAGGCACTCGGCGAGGACGACACCGCCGGCGGCGAGCTGGGCGTTGCTGATGCCGGGGATGTAGCCGGCGGGCTTCTGGGCGCCGGACTTGACGGTCTGGGCTACGGTGTCGGCGATCTTGCTGGGCTGTCGGATGCTTTGCCAAGCGCTCTCGTAGAAGGACTGGAAGGTGGCGGCGGAGCTGTGATATGCTCGTTAGTGTTTTTGTTTTGGGGGAGATTTTCCTCCGTTTCCCGGCCGCGGATGTTTTTGTCGTAAAAGTTCTGCGCTGATATCGGTAGGAAGTGTGGGGCGATCAGGTACTTACGGAGGAGACATCTTCTGACCCTTGAAGACGATCTTGGCGACTTCGGCGGCGACCTTGGAGTAGTAGACGACGAAGGGAGTTTGCCCTAGACAAAAGGGAAAGTGTTGTTAGCGTCAGCTCACCCAATGTTGTGGTAAATTTCGTCGTGATCCCTCTTCCATCTCTTCCCGATCCAACGTCTTATCACCACTCCAACCAAATCACGTCATCGAACCCTCTCGCGGCCCCAAAAAGAAAAAAAAGGCAAAGAAAGCCCAGTAGGAAACCCCCAATCTTTAAAGCAAAGACAAGAAAATCACATACTCTCAAGGAAGTTGACGACCTTGCCCGTCCTTCCGCCAACCTTGCCCAGAGCACCAGCAACACCCTTCGCCGCGCCGCTAATAGCGGGACCGGCGGCGCTCGTCACGCGCGAAAGACCCTGCGCGGCCTTGCTCGCAGCATCCTTGGCAGCCTCGGTGGCCTTCTCGGTCGTCGTGGATTGGAAGCGAGCGGGCGTGAAGGGGGTGGTTCGGCGCACCGAGGCGCGGACAACCGATCGGCTGAGCATTGTGTCGGTGTTTTTCGGTGTGTGGTGAGAAGGGGAAAAAGAAATTAAGACTGAGTGGGGTTGGGATTATTCCAGCAAAAAAAGCGGACGAATAAATCGGAAGGGGTAAGGAGGGTCGTAGTAACACCAATTGATGGGGTTTGAGGCGAATTGGCGGCTCCCTTTGGCAATGGATATCGTCGTTTTTCGGGGTTCTCGAGAGGGATAAAGAGCAAAGGAAAAAAAATATTAGCTGTTCTGACCTCGGAAGATGTTGGAGGTTTGGGAAGACCGGGTGAATTGGGGCTAAGCCGGATTCGGACGGGAATCGGAGAGATGGATGGCGTGTCACCTGAGGATGGCTGGCACCAGCCGACAAGGCACGAAACTTTTCCGGGATGTGAACTTTCAAGGAACTTGCGAAGTACAGAGACAAGAGGCAGCTTCGACTTCGTACAAAACAGACTTCATGGTCCAAAAAAAAAAATGTATGAAAAAGGTCCAAAAAAAAAAAAGGTAAATATATATATATATCATGCAAATTTAAGAAAAAAGTAATGCAAGTCATACACGAAAAAGTCATAAAACCAACTCAGTCCCCGCCATCGCTACACAAACACATTCTTAACACGAGCTCTCTCTCCTGTCCTCCTAGTCCAAGCTCTGAATTTGCACCTTGATAGCCCCGGTCTTAGGATCCGAAGCCGTCTTGAAAGCATCGAGAGCGTCCTCAAGCTTATACCTGTGCGTGACGAGCTTCGACAAGTCAATGATGCCGCTCTCGACGAGACGAATGGCACGCGGCCAGGTATTGTTGTAGCGGTACTGGAGCTGAACATCAACCTCACGCGTCGACGCGCGCATGAACGGGAACTTGATCTCGTTCTTCCCGACGCCGATGATGAAGACTTTTCCGCCGAACTTGGCAGCCCACACGGCCGAGGCGATGCTGCTCTCGACACCCGTGCACTCCATGGCGACGGCAGGCTCGATACCGCCGAAAGCCTCGACGATGGCCTTGGCCGAGTCCTCGGCCGAGAGCCCCGGGTTCACCTTGTGCGTGATCACGCTGGGGCAAAGCTCCTTCGCGAAAGCCAATCGGCCCTCGTCGATGTCGGTGATGACGATGGGACAAGCCCCGGCGGCACGGCAGCACAGAAGCGTAATGAGCCCGATGGGCCCCGCGCCGCAGACAAGCACAGGGTCCCCGAGCCTCACGTTAGCCCTCTGCATAGCGGCGAGAGCGACGCTGAGGGGCTCGAGCATGGCGCCGGCCTCGTACGACATGTTGCCGATCTTGTAGCACCAGGTGGCAGGGTGGTTGACGTAGCGGCGGAGGAGGCCCGGGACGGGAGGCGTCGAGAGGAACTGCACCTTGTCGCAGCCGTTGTAGCGGCCCGTTAGGCAGGGCTCGCATTGGTTGCAGATGATGTTGGGTTCGACGGCCACGCGGTCGCCGACTTTGAAGTCTGTGACGGAGGGGTGCACGGCGATGATTTCGCCGGCGGATTCGTGGCCGAGGATGTGGTCGCCTTCGACGATCATGGGGCCGATGCAGCCCGCGTGCCAGAAGTGGACGTCGGATCTAAGCGAAAGGGTTAGTATGAGCCCATAACGAGTTCCGAAAGCTTGTGCGGCTTTCTTCTTCTCTTGGGTGGTGAGGTCCCCATGTGATGCAATAATACTGCTACATGAATGCATCAATGATGCCCAATTCTGCCAACCAAATCTTCGATTATACAAAGCTCCGGCAAACTAACTCCAATTATCGAAAAAGAAAACAAAAAAGATAAAAAAAAAAAAAAAAGTAAATGCCAAAGGGATAAGATTTGCATCGGTTATCGCTATTCTTACCCGCAAATGCCGGTGCTCCTAATAGCTACCGTAACCTCTCCCTCCTTGAGGTCCGCACCGGACTGGACGCTCGCGAGAGAAGGCTCAGCTTCATTTATCCACAGATCGTGGGCGGGGTTCGTGTAGACACCAATGTTGGGCTTGGTAACGTTGGCGGACGGCTTCGAGACGCCATTCTCGCCGTTGTCCACAGCTACTGGGCTCATGGCTCGGGATTTAGGGGTTCTGATGGGAGGAGTCCGGTTCAGTCTCGAGCTCGGCTTGTCTCCGTCCGATGTGGTAGTCAGTGTGAGATTGGGCGATAGCAATCGCTTCAAACGATCTATGAATGAGATTCGAGATGAGAAATTATGATGTGACGATATCAGGAAAACAGAAAAGAGACGAGAGAAAGGAAGAAGGGAAAGCCGGGATGCCCAAACCAAGTCTAGATATGTAGTATGAAGTGCGTCACAACAAGTCGATCACAGCGGGACAGCCTACGGCACTTCTTCTTATTTATGAACGTCGTTCTTGTACATGGAATTCCGACCAAGCTCCGCTCTGCAAACAGGACCAGAGGAGTATGTGTAACCGCTTAGGATCCGGGGTCTCACAACCCGCCCATTCAGAGACTGCGAAAGGAGGACCTGTGTCTTGCGCTGCCCCTCATCCCTTCTTTTTTTTTTTCCCTTTCGCCAATTATCGATAATGCTTTCCGCGGGAAGCTCTCATCTAATGAGGCAACTTTTTTTTTGCCCCTCCAATACCCGCCCGGCTTTTGCTTGTCCGGTCTCCTTTCCTCGGTCCTCCCTTGAAAACGTCAATCTTTCACTTGCTGCTGGTTAAGCTGGCTCATCTTTTAACTGTTCTGGGAGTAACAGTGGGGCGGCACCGCAACATGGTGGAGGGGCTTTTATTATCTGTCTCCGCGTTGACAAGGTTAGGGTCGCAGCTCTTCCCGCGCCAATCACGGGAGTAGGATGCAGTTGAGTTTTCTCCAAAGGGAACTTTTAGTGGCGACGAGTGGGGGGTGAGATGGAGTCGGGCTGGAGGACAGGAAGAAGAAGAAATAATGAAAACCGACCATGCGGAAACTAGGAAATGAGTAGCGACACTTGCACGGAAGTACGAGAGAGGTAGTGGCACAGCTCCATGATGATGAAAAACATCGCATGCCATGGTGGAGGATCAACTGAAAGCTGAGGTTTCGTTTCAGCCTACAAATTGGGCTGACGTCTTCCACTAGGAGAGGGCGCAAGGGACGGGTGGCCAAGATTTCCAAATGATATATACATTAAAGGCAATCTAGAAACCCCCCCGTAGCGGCAGGAAGCTTCGGCGAGCAAGCGCGGGCTCCTTGCGATGTGATCCCGTTCGCAACAGCATCCGCCCATATCAGGGATGTATTGTAGTGTCCTTCACGCGCTCATTGAGCCGGTAGATCTGGAAGGCGGGGAGACGGGTGAAGTGCCTGCGGTCGGTAGTGTCAATGTGTGTTAAATCTGTTAAACCCGGAATACAGCACAGAAACATATTGGCAGGAGATGGTCAAGTACGCTTCCCTTGTAGTGTCCACCAATACCGCTCCCACCCCATCTCTGCATTGCACTAGCGTCGTCAAACAAAAGCCCGAGAAAACCTCTAACCTTCCATACTTCCCGGCATGCGGTCGAATCATCGTCGAGGTTTTGCCATTGGAATCTAGGACGAGTTGGGAACGGCTCGGGTCAAGGACGGGACTCTAGTGAGATTTAGTCGATAATTGGGACGCTTCGGGGTGTCAGTGGAAGCCGCTGGTTTTGCATTGCATGAAGTGGCACGACGACGTGGCCTGGTCGAGGTTGGTTGCCTTTTCCTATTGCACGAGGATGGTCAGGCGACCCGAAAGGGCTGAATCCGTAGATAGATGTGGGACTTGGATGGACTAATGCGAGGCTCGAGCCCCAAGCAGCCAGACATCTCATCTCAGGGGTAGAGATGAAAAGAAGACATAAAAAAAGCCAATCGAGAATAAATGCGATGTGTTCTCTCTGATCTATATTTAAGGTCTCGCCGCACTGCAGGTAGCTCAATGCTCACTCTCGTGGTGTACATTAAAACACGATAAAGGGAGGATGCTCGAGTCATCATTCCCTCCACACACTCCAATGTCCTTGTCTCCCTCCGAGGAACATTCCCCTGAATCCTCTGCCCCTCCCATTGTTCCTTCCCTTCCCCAGACTTCTTTTCTCCTTCCCCAGAATACAAACCTTGCGGGGTTCTTGCCAAGTTGTCCCTTCACATTTGATGGTCCCCAAAATAAAACGGCAAGAGCAATGCAGAATCGCAGTAGAAAATGACCCCACAACGCAGGTGCGTTGTAAATAGGCGTTTCCCGCGGAAGGAACATGTCTTCTAAGTGGGAGGTTCGAAGCGGATCCTTACGATGCAAGCGCGAGCTGCCTTTTGACACTTCACAAGGTCGAGGTCGACCCAGCCCGTTAATCCGGTATAGACAAGGTTCCTGTCACCGTGAGCCAAGTACCCATCAACACGAACCTACGATGCTATCCTGATCGAAAGGAGGTTGGATTTCTAGCATCTCGACCGCGGTTGCGTGGATTTGGTGTACTCGGTTGGGTCCACGAGTTTGACACCCCCCTCCCGCAGACAAATACGCCATGTGCTATATCACACGGAGACTGTGAGAGACCGCCGCTATCTATCGCGTCTTCGAAACTTGCTGTTGATTTTCGGCCGCCCGCCGCATTGTGGAAATGTGGGAGATGTGATTGTGGCTTGGTCTCTGAATCGATGGCATGTTTGGGGGAAGTCTTTACCCCATGCTCACGACAACGTCGCCTTTGCACACGCCGTAAGGGCAGCATATTTCGGCACCTATTTGGCCACTGAGGATCTGGTCTACTAGCTTCTGGAGTAAGGGAACAAGACGAGCCCTGTTAGATCCTGTTGACAGAAGGGGGCTGGGATCGAGTGGTCGCTTGGGTCATCGACGGAGCTTACATCTGGGCAGGGAAGTCCAACCGGTTTCGCTGCGCTAGTGCTGGCGAGCCAGACAGCAGCGACAACGGAGGTGAAGAGAGAGTCGATCTTCATGGTGCTCTAATCGAGATGGGATTCCAAAGATTGGCTCGCGACCGGCGGTTCGTATCGGATGATGTAAATGTCGAAGACCAAAGGGCGGGTCGCAACGCTTTTGCTGGGCTCGATTCGCAGACGTGACTCGCTGGAGAAGGGAATGGGATCGCGCGGAGTCTGAAACCCAAGGCTGGAAAGGAATGTAGGTGGAGCGACGGATCGAGTTGGGTCGAATCAGGACCAGCTGTAAGAAGAGGATGGTTGGGGCAACAAGCGGCTAAGATATATATTCTTTGAATGGAAGGAGAATAAAGGAAGAATCTGTCAAAGGAATGAAGAGAATGACAAGAATGATGGCCACGCCTGTGATGCTATGATTCTACAGAGTCTGCCTTCTGACAACTTCAAACAGACTGACAGCCTGGGGAATGGAGAGGGGGTGAGCAATGTGTTGTTACTTATACGAGAAGGTGCATTTCGGGTAAAGCATCTAATAGTCCCCATCTGTTTAAACCAGTCCGAGACAACCAGGTGTCTTCACATGTGGCTTCCCCCAATCGCCCTCTTTCCCCCCTCTGTCACTCTCAGCATTTAATCCTTTGTATCTTTTACGGGACAGATGCCGTAGAAAGTCAGGTACCAGCGAAACCTAGACCCGGAAGAAAGCAAACAGGTTGTGTGCCTTGGCTTCTGATTGGAAGTCATGTTGGCTGTTTCCCGGTAGTCCGGCACCGAAATCGAGGATCAGTCAAAGTGTGGGGACGAGCGGTCTTTTTGAGCTGATCTTTGGTGTCATCTTGGCCCTCGGGTTGCATCATGGCTGTTTGTCCTGCTGCTCCTCCATCTGATTCTGATACACCCGGAGGCATTTCAAGGATCAGTTTCACGTACCACTTAGATTGCCGTTTCTGCCAAATTGAGGGGAGATGGGATCTCAACTGATCCCAGTCACCGACAGTTCCCTCTCGATCAATGTCCCTACAGGGCATGTACGGCACATCTGACAACGCAGCGCCACCGTGTCCCTCTCCTGCTTCGTATCCAGCGCTAGGCCGCCCATGACATCCTTCGTAAAAATCTAGAGGATCCATGTCTGGACCACGCTCAGCTCCAGTGGGTCAGCGATTGGCCACGGATGTCACCAGTCTAGATCTAGACCCCAGTGGCGGAATGCGGGTAGTTCGGCCAAGACCGCTGGCTGGGTTGGGGCTGGCAATTCACTACTTGTTGACAAGCTAAAAGGCTCGAAAAACATTGGTGTTTGAGCGGGCAATGCTCCCCCGGCTGAGGGAGATCACTGGGGCTGTGAACCTGTTCGGAACATTGAACCGAGACGGGAAGCCTGGTCAAAGCACAGAGGCCAATTTATCCATCCTTTATTGCTTGGAGTACGAAGTAAACTTGCATTTTCCTGGTACTAGTGTAGAGGGAGCTGGGAGCCTGGCTTATTCCCCGACATCATTCGGTGCCTGCAGGTGTTTGGCGCGATATTTCGCCGAACGGAGTCTCGCTGTCTCAGATTCTCATGACCCGGCATCCTCACCAGCTGGGAAGAACCGAACCTTTCTCTGTATGGGAGATAGCCTGCCTGCCTATTGCCAAGTAACTAACTCACTCAAGATCGGTTTCTCGTGTTGTGTAGAGTGTATAATGTATACGAAGTATATTTATGGAGCGGGCCCTCCAAGGGGCGAATAGACGGAAGGGAAAATGTCTGGGAAGAAGCAAAGAGGGGATGGAGTAGAAATTATCAGATGAATTTGGCCCTTGGCTCCTACTACTTCGTACTTCGTCTTGTCTTGGATCTGCAGTTGGTGCCCTTAACTCCGTCTTGCCCGGGATTGCGAAGACCTGAGCGGAATGGAGTCTGGAGATATTGTGAGAGAACTCGACTTCAACAAAACGGTTCATTGTTGCAATGGAAGTATTACTAATGGTTCTATAGTAATCAACTTGATAGATGTTTCAATTATTTTCGTCGTTCGAAGCATCTTGAGATCAATCGAATTGAAATGCTAATTACATCAAATTGGCGCATGCCGAGGCTCAGACCCGGGCCCACAGTCTGTCAAAGGTTCTCTGAGATATGCTCTCGATGGGTCCAGAAGCCCCATTTATTGTCTTTTCTTCTTGTTCCTGCATCTCTCTGAGGGCTTCGCTGGGCTTTCCTCGACAAATTGAAACCCATCAAGTCCTCTGACCTCGGCCTGCGGCGCGGAGAGGGGGGCGACGATCCGAGAGAGCTATCAAGGCAATTGATCTTGCAGGCTCTCTAAAATGTCACTTAGATCGTCTCACCTGGCCCTCCCGGAAGTAAACTATTAAAATGGACGCTACCTGATGCGCGAAGGGTATGAACCTCAATATCCAAAACTCGGGAAAGAAAACCTGGCAACGGAATACTTCCAAGCGTTAAACTCGGCGATCCGACGAGTCTAGCCCGGCCGAAGGCGCTCAGAAATAAATGCCCATCACTCCAGAGTCCCTCGGGCGAAACATAAATGATCCGTTCTATGTTAACTCCCACTTCACGCTGCTTCGCACCGATCAATATTCTCCTGGACGAAGCAGAACCTCGGAATTCTTGCTTTGTTTTCAATCACATAGTTTAAACCGAGACCTCGTCTTTCGGAGAACTTCCAACATATCGATTTGATGGCATTGGTATGTAAACAAACCATTGTCAGGTTTCGTTTTCATCAATATCAATACCTAAGCCACCACCACCTCATCAACACCCTTCTCAAAACCCTCATGCCCGAATCACCACGGAAGGAATGGAATTAGGTGAATAAAAAAATAAAAAGTAAACGAAAGTGATGAGAATCAAGGAAACATCCCAAAACTCCAGGCTTTTGTGAATTCCCATTCAGAAAAGAGGAGCGATTTCTCAGCCATAATGCATTTGCTCGCTCTGTTAGACTACTAGCCTTCCCCTCCCATATCTCTCTTCTCTCTTTCCCACCTCTTCCTCTACACCCTAGAAAGTCGTTTCATCTTGTTGATTGATATACACAGGTAAATAAAGGTTCGGACTGACTCAAAAAGGGTCGTTGCGGGGTATGACAAAATAAAAAGAAAGGTATACACCCAAGAGTTCCCCCAAGAAGCGAGCCCCTTACTTCCTAAGCTTCTCTCGGTTCCATTTTCCAAGAATAGTTATATATTAGAGACCCGTGCCGCGTCTCGTGTAGTGTGTGTTGTTGTGTGAGTGTAAGGTAGCAAGAAGCCATAATTGTTACTAATTAGTAGAACTGGCTCTTTTGGAAATCTTCAGCCGTCAAAAGTGGTCCTTGCTTGACAGTGGTCAGGGGCCGCGAGATGCCTACTGGCGTGGGAGGCGACTGGATGGAAGATACCGTCTCTCCCGAGCTAGTCAGGGAGTTGGTTCGGCTGCTGTCGCTAGCGGGCGTGGCCTTGATGGCCGCTACTGGCTTAGGCGCCTGAATCTCGCCAGGCCTCCTGACTACCTCGAGGTATGTCGATGGCAGGTATCCCATGCGCGCGTCTCGGGTTCGGCACCTCCACCACTCGCTCGGGGCGCCGAAGGGATCCGTCTTGGCGAGAACCGCCACAAGATCGCCCTTCCTAACCTCAAGATCAACTCCGTTGGCTGCACCAGCTTGGGATTGGGGCATGTAGTCGTAAAGGACGCGGCAGTACTCGAGCTGTGAGGGATCTATCCTCATCTGATCGGTAGCAGCAAGCCGCTTGCGCTCCTCCTCCTCTCGAGAGGCGGCTAGTGTCCGGATAAGCTTGCTCATTAGGTAGGGAAGGCCAAAAGCAGCCACGATGAAGAACAAAAGCGGCTTGCGGCTGGCCTTAGGGGGACCGGCGGGAGATCCGTTGGGCCCAAGAGTTCGTCCCTCGAATTTGGCAAAGGCTGCTGGCGTAAGGGATACGGCGTCGGCTGGGGGTGGACGACCGGCTAGTTTGGCAAATAATGTCCTGACCCATCGCACAATCGCGAAAATTCCTAGTATGGAGCCGAGGGTCTCGCGGAGGTTCCCAAACTGTTCGGCAACAGAGATCATTGCTATACAGTGACCCGGAAGTTAGCTAGCTATCATTTTATTGAAATGGGAGCCGTCATCGAAAGGGGTGGCTCGCGAATAAAGGGGTATCACGGTATCACGAGACGTACCATAGAAGCTTGAATGGGTCGCCATATATGTGCTCTCCAACATCTGAGCAAAGCCGCCAAAAGCACCGACGATCCCCTCGAGCATCTGGAAAGTGGCAGCTGTGCTCTGATTGAAGCTATGCGTCAGGCTGTTGGGGTCGTTGGGATTCCCCGGCATGCCGCCGTACATTCCACCACCGTACATGCCACCGCCATAGCCTCCATAACCACCGTACATTCCGCCGCCATACATACTACCGCCGTAGCCTCCCATCCGGGAATACGGACTCGCGTAGGGCGATTGGTAGGCCGAACCGTAAGCGCTGTAGGGGGTGGCACCGACGCCTACGCGACTGTATGCCGCTGCATTCTGGTTTACCGCCGAGGCTAAGGATGATGGCCGTTCAGGAAGATCCGGAGGCATAGAGGTAGAGGTGGAGGCGGTCGTCATAGGGGGTGCGGACATGGAGGGATCGGTAGATGGCACTGAGGCTAAAAAAGAAAGAATCACATTAGCTTCTTGCTTTGATACAAACATCGAGAACACCGATGTTTTGAAATCTCGAGATGGATCCATGTCCGGGCGCGATACTCACCGAGGGGTGTCGCGGCGCCAGACATCTCCCAGGGTTTCGGCGGCGACGCCATTATGGCTCAAAATATATTCCCGCCCTCTCTCTTCAGCTCCCGAAGGCTGAGGCTATCGCCCAAAATAAAAATCCGATTCAAATATCGGGCCGCAGGATGCTCGCGTCGTCGAGCAACGGAGGCCCCTTTCGGGCAGCGGCTAGTGCCAAAGGAACGTTGTTTTGCTATTCGCCGGACGGAGGGGCAAATTCGATTCGCAGGAAGAACCGATCGGCTTGTCGCGAAGAAGCAGGCAAAGAAAGAAATTAGATACCAACCGTCGTGTAGAGCCGTGAAATCGTGTATTCGGATTGAAAGTCGGATTGAAGGGGAGGGAAACGGCAACGAGGTAAATGGGCGTTTAGGTCCGGGGAGGTAATTGATGGAAGCGAGGTCCAGATACAGATGACTCTCGGGAGGACAGTGTCTGTGGTTGGATGTCAATAAGTTCCTTCAGATTCTGCCTCGGTATTATTTTTCGGGCCTGTCGTGGTTGCTGGCTTGGTCAGCAGGCGGCCTAGCAACTAAAGTACTGAAGTACTGCACTGGCCGGAGAGCCCTGACCGGATGCTAAATCATTCGACCATAACGGAAGGGGGAGGAGAAAGAAAGGGGAACAAAAAGAAAAAAGCAGCTGATTCGATTGAGTGAAATTGGATGGAATGAGAAAGCAAAGAGTTTAGCTGCCCAAGGCCGCCGAGAAATTTCAACAATATATCGACTGGGTCTCCAATCGTGTGATGAAAGAAAGAAAAATTGATCATGACAGAGGCGTTGGCGCCGCCTGTAAAATCGAACTCGGCTTGCCCAGTGCCTTCCTTCTTCCTTCGCCCGACTCCACCGTTAATCCGGGGTACAACACCAATGGTGTGTTGGAGAAGCAAGAGTGGAGTAAACATGTACACAAGTAACTCCTCGAGCCGCGGCGACGATTCTCGGCTTTCAGGGAAGGGGGTGGCAAACACAGAAAAGCAGCGGCATCAAATGTCCATCCGTACCCACACCCTCCTCTTCCGTCACCCTGCCTTCCCCGCCATCCGCCAAAGGATGAAAATTCCACCGGACCGACCTTCCATGCCAAACCTTCCTCCGTGCCCTCCCCGATTTTCACATGCTTGGCTTGAGCTTAGCGTATCTCCGTCAATGTGAGATTACGCTAGTTCTTTCCCCCAGACGTGGGTTTCACGAGTGACCACCATGACGATGGACCACGAAGTAGGAAGTAGTGCACGAAGTAGTGTACGAAGGTATGGCTGGTTCATGTTGCTATTCGGCCACAGACAAACGCAGTATCGAATTCTCTCAAAGTATTGTTGAAGTTGAGGGTTAGCCGTTTTCAACTGCCACTCTAGCTGCAGCAAATTCTGCATTGCATGTTCAACATCAACCCCGCTATGGTCTGGAACTGGACCACGGATAAAGTAGGGACTGGGTACAACTAGGAGTACACAGCATGTGCCAAACCAGCGGTCAGATTGGATGAGCACTGACACTTGCATCATCCACGAGGTCTTTCTCTCTCTCTCTAGCTCAGAGAAACCCGGTGTACTCAGATTGATATAGCCATATAAGGCTTGGCGTAAGTTATACAGAGACGTCACGATTTCTTCATATATATATATATATATATATATATATATATATATATACATAATACTTAAGTTGCGGTCTTCTTTCCACGGCGTCGAGCACCTCCCCGAGCTCTCTTCGACGGAGCGGGTTCATCATCATCACCCTCTTCACCATCCTCAACACCATCTAAGTCCCCATCGAACTCGGCATCCGATCCATCCACAACTGTAGCCCGCTGCCGTTTCCGCGATTGTTTCCCACGCGCTTTACTCGTGGGCGTAGGGCCACCAGTAGATCCACCCACATCTCCCTGCTGCGTCTCCGACCGCATAGTCTGCTCGAGCGTCTTCTGCTTCAACTTGCTAACCGCCTCCGACATCCTCTTACTCGCTGTCGCCCTCTGCCTCGGCGCAAAAGCCTCCAACCGCCCGGCACCGACGCCACCACCGAAAAACCGCGTAATGTTTGCCTGCGTACCTTCCATCTCCCGCTTATTCATGTCCTTGACAACGGGAAGCAGCACCTCGTCCGTCCGCTCTTTGCCCCATCCGATCGTCGACATGAGGAACTGCCTCAGCCCCTCGACGTCCGGCACGCCCCACTGGAACGCCTCGGTGCTGTCGTCGACTTCCGGCTTGAGGTAGGCCTCGGTCACGGCGGGGCTCGGGAATCCTGGAGGGAGGAAGAGCTTCGTGGCTTGCGACTTGCGGAATTTTCTGCGGAACGGCGAGGTCGCATCCGCTTCCTTAGGTCTGCTATGGTGCTGGACGTCGTCCCACCACTCTTTAAAATTCTTCAGTCCGTCAGGGCCGGGGAACTCGGAGATGATTTCGACCGCCGTAACGGGCCCTACGCCCGGCAGACCCTCAGCGTAATCTGAACCAAGGAGCTGTGCTAACGCGGCGAGCTGTTCGCGCGAGAGGGACATTTCCTTCTCGAGGTCGGATGACAGGTAGCATTCGACGAACTTATTGCTGCTAAACATGTTCTTGTAGACCCTGGTGCCACCAAAGAGGAATATATCGGAGTCGTCGGTGACGATGCCGTCCACTAGGCCCAGGTGGACCAGCTCTGCGCATTGCGCTTCGGCTTCCATGGGCGCAGTGATGTAAGGGATGCCAAAGAGCCCGAGGAGAGTCTGGCACTCCGCCACCATAGTGTCGTTGACTTCATCTGCGTCTCGCCTCTCCTTCTTCTGTTGGGTCCGCAGCTGCCGCAGTTCCTTTTCGTAATCTCGTAGATTTTCTTGCGTAGTCTTGTTGTTCAACTCGCTGGCGAATCGAGCATGTTCTTGTGCTTCTTCTTCCATCTGGGCCATGAGCTCCGCCTCTTCTATATCACTAAACTCTTCCTCGGCATCATCGTCATTATCGTTGAATAGGAAATCGTCGTGTTCCTTACTAGGCTCTTCGGCTGTCGTGTCAGGTGGACGTACTTCTGCATCGGCCGTCAATGCAGGCTCTTGAGCTTGAATGCCGACGTCCTCGAATGTTGGTTCTGGCGACTCAGCACCACTCGCTTCAGCACTGGGCTTTGGAACCTCAGCAGCAGTGGTTGTCGTGCTAAAGGGTACTCCGACGTCTTCGAACTCCAGCTCAACAGACTCGGACACTTCTCGAATTGTCACCTCCATGTCTTCGCCCGTAATCGCGCCAGACATGGTGAGTTCTAATGCCGGGTCAATTGGAATATCTTGTCCTGGTGATAACGGGCGGTCGATGATTTCGATATCATCCGATTCGCCATCTGAAGACGAAATCTCAATCATGGCATCCTGTCGTTGCCACGCCCAATCTCGCTGCTCCTCAGGAGCAGTGTCCCTATCCGCTGCATTCATCTCCGCCTCTAAAGCTTGAGCCTGCTTTAACGAGTCTCTGATGTCACTGTCATTAACAAGCCAGGGTGGTAAGGGTTTAGGTGCCCTATTGTCGCGCGGCTCCCTTTCGAACCCACCAGCCAGATCATCAAAGTCGCCGTCCTCTTCACCAACTGGCTCTAGAATCTGCTCGGCGGGTTTAGGTACGGCCTCAGTGGCCCGCTTTGTAAATAGTGCAGGAGTCCAGTCCAACTTAGGGAACGGCAGCGGCCCGCCAAAGGGATTGGGGATATTTGGCATTGAAGCCTCAGGTTGGGCCCTCTTTGACCTGTTAGCCTTGGCCAAAGTCTTCTGTAGGTCGACACTACTGTCACTGTCGCTCTCGTCATCCTGCCTCGTATCAACGACACGCTGCTTAGAAACACTAGCATTTGCTCGATTGTTGACGATATGTGCGACCATTCGCCCGCTCGCCGACATTATCGGCTTCGGCGCTGTCTCAGCAGCTCTCTGCTTCCACACTGGGGGAGGCGGCTTTTCCACATCTTCAAATAGATCGTCTTCTGGTGATGGCGTTGGCTCATCCCCCACACCATGCTGGCTCCGTAGTGAGAGTGCAATGGCCCTGTTGATATCATCTTCCTCTTCAGGATGCAGCCGCGATTCCGCGCCTTCGTTGGCCTCCGGCTCCTCCACGTCATGGCCGACGAACAAGCTATCAGGGTCCTCATCCAAGTTCTCAACTCGGTCCAATAGCTCCTGACTCCGACTCACGGGCGGCAGCCTATTCAATCCGGGGATAGGTATATCTTCAAAGTCGTCGTCTTCTTCGTCCTCGCCCTCGGCTTTCGCTTGGTACTCAAACTGGATGGCATCCACGTCGATGGGCTTATGGCGCTCCCCTAGATCTTTCTCCTTGCTCACAACACCCAGGGCCCAGCCGCCCTCGGCGCCTTCGTTTTTCACGAGAATATATTCTCGATCTTTCTCGCCTGCGACACGGGCGTTCACGTTGAGAGTGAGATCAAGTCCAGTCATCCCCGCTTCACGCATGAGACGCTGTGTGAGCATGTTCCGTTCCCTAACTCGTTCAATCTGAAACCTTGAGAATGCCATGCGATCGGGAAACATATCCTCAAGCTGCTCCTTGCTCAAGCCCATCCTCAGGCGACTCCTTAACCTTGCCGCATTGAGAATATTGTACCGGTCCGCAGACGGAAGGCTTTTGAAAAATTCGCCATCGAAATCGATCTTGCTGAAGTCGTAGAGGTTAATGTCCTCACCCGAGTTGAACTGGCGGGCATACTCCTCGAGCTCCTGTATGCTCATGATACGAGGATCCTCCGGGCGAGCCATCTCCGCGATACTTCCATCCAAGTCGGGAAGATGATACGGGTCTTGTTTGTGGAACTTGCGATTCCTCATCCTCTCCTGCTTTGACATGCCTATCTCTTGGACGTAAACAACATCGTTCATATCCGGAAGCGGTTCCTCCTCTTCGTCAACCGTTCCCCTTGCGGCCTCCCTTTTTCTCCGGTCCACCTCTTCTTCAGCGATCCGATGCATCTGCACCGCCAGCAACTTCCCCGCCGTCCTCGTGGCATCCTCGCGCCTTCCCTCCCTCCGCCTCTTCCTCCCAAGGATGGTCTGCCTCTTCAGCGCCGGCGCGCCGCCATCGAATACGAAGACAGGCAGAATACCAAACCATAGCAGCTTGCATATGCGGCGGAAGAACCCGACGACGTGGGAGTTGCGCAGGGCATTGCCCTCCTTGTCGCGCACGGCCTTGAGGAACTGGTAGATCCAGATGGAGGCGTCGACAGCGAGGCGCTTGCGGTTGAGGGTGGCGAGGTTGGTGGGGCGGGCGCAGGGGTGGACGACTTGCCAGAGGCCGTTTACACCCATTTCGCGATGGGTTTGGAGGTTGCGCTACGGCGACCTGATGCGATGGGGATAAAGGTCGTGTGTGAGTGGAAATGTGTGAGAGTCAGTATAAAGGCTGATTGAAATGGCTGCCCAGGCCGATTTCAGGTCTCTTGGAGCAAATGGCGCATTGTCTCATGCGTCACCCAAGGCTTCTCAAGCGACGCAAAGGTGATAAACTATGGTAAGGCTCTGGGGATGGAAGGGCTAGTTTCTCGGTTGATGGGATGGAAGTCGCGATGTTGAGGAAATTCACGAGTCGGACTTGGAAGCTTCACAGTCCAACCGTAAAAACCCTAGATGCTGCCTAAAAATAGTCTACATAGGCCTGTCCAGATTGTTCATCGAGCGCTGACGCACTATAGAACAGTGGAGGCGACACAGTGTACTCCGTAGAGCCTGCTGCTGCTCCACTAGCTGCACGGGGACAGCTTTTGCTTATGTACAACGTCAGACGGCGGTGGTGAAATGACAACGGGCACCATCAATTCATCAATTATCAGCGATTCCCAAGTCAACTTCATGATGCTATGCAACCGTAATACGAACTACGTTTATCCCTCTTCTTAGTGGTATGGTTCACGTCCTCGGGGATAGATTCGAGAGTTAACAAACTTTTTTGAATAATCACACACTACCGAGGAAAATGAGAATACAAAAAGGATCGTCTTCCAAGTCAAGGTGAGAGCGCGTTACCAGAACGAACTCGATATCCAGCAACAAAATGAGTGAATTGGGGCCAAGTGAAATGAGCAGAGCAAGCTAGGGAGAAAAATACAAAAAAGAAGAAGAAAGAAAAACCATCGGAAACTGGCACTGGAATCCTACCAGGAAGTATTCACACCCTGACTATCAAAATCGGTATATCCCGGTTGGTCAATGAGGGCATTGTTCCAGATGATGTCTCCTAGGTCACAGCGGAGTATATCCTCAAGATATTCTCCTGAACTCTCAGGGGTGGGTTCGGGTGCCGGCTGCGGAGGATCGCGATAGATGCCATCTGGCGTCCTGGATGGTGATCTTGACCTCGCTCGCAAGTCGCTTGAGTCTTTGTCCTCTTTGTTCCCTGCATAGGACTGGATAAGGCGACGCGCGCACTTTATGACAAGGTCGGTAGCTACGCGCTTCATATCGTCTTGGACATAATCGAGCTTCCGTTCAAGCTCCTCTTCTATCTCGCGTCGGATCAGAGGGGGTATCTCCTTACGGAGATACTGTTCTATGCCAATAATGGATGGCTGCTCCTCGTAATCTGGCCTAGACGTTAGTAGGTTTCCTACTGAGACTGTTGGGTCAACTTACAGGGGGTAGGAATGTCTAGAGCATCGGGGAAGATGATTTTGTAAATCTCATTCCACCTCTCCACCTCGCTTCCCTTCTCCTTACCAGGGCGAGCACGAATAGCCTGCTCTTGGGCTTCATTGATACCATGCAATGGCATGACGTCGACCTTCTCGCACCTCACATCATCTCGAAGATGGGCGTCGAACGCCTTATGATTCGCGAAGTCCTTTCTGCACCTTGGGCAGATGTATTTTGGGATCTTATGAACGCGGTAAAGATGCTCCCTGTAGAGATGTTAGCGAAGATTGGCCTTAGCACCCGACTCTAGAGCGTACTTACTTTAATCGATGAATGGAAGGGAATCCAGGATGAACGCATGCAGTTGACTTGGTGCACCTAGAAGGGTCATGCTTATAAAAGGGGCATGCGAGTTTTCGCTCTCCGTCCCCACCATCCTTCCGCGCTCGCTTCGGGGCTTTCCCCCCACGCCGTCCATCGCCTCCGGCACCGTTGCCATCTGGAGATTCATCTCTCTGCTGGCGCTTGTTCGATTTCCTGCCGCCTTGATTCTCCTTGTCTTCATCGGGATCATCGCGGTGTCCACTACAGCAGCCACCGCGGCTCCCTTTGCCTCTCCCGCCGGTGGATCCCCTGGAGCGATTGGCGCCATCGCCTTCTTGAAGTGGAATAGTCTTGTCAAGCCATTCCATTATGATGGCCATGACATTATCGACAATCTGAGCCTTTCGCCTCTCCAAGGCAGACTGGCTTGGAGTATCGGATTCCAAAGGAGAGGCCGATCTAATAGCAACCCGTCTGCCCCATTCAGTTAGATTCAAATCTTTCAATGGAAGAGAAGAAGAAGAAAAGGCGAAAGACGAACTCTGATCTAACCCTCTCAACCCCAGTACCTCCTTGTCCCGTAGAAATGACCGAGGAAGTCTAGTAGAATCCATATCAGTGAACAGTTCTTTTAGATGTGTCAAGGGACTGTCCGACTTACATCTTGAGCGACGCGACGGGAACTCGATGTCGACTGGCCTGCGGTTCTTACAATGTCGGGCTTCCCATTACTTTTCCCACCTTTCATGCTGCTTGCAGTCAACCGCGACAGATATCCCTTGGGAATTAGTTTCGGCCTCAGCAGCTGAGCCTTGGAATAGGAGACTAGGTCCCCGGAGCAAAATGCCAGATATGGCAGTCTAGCTGCACAATGGATATCGCCGACAAAGGTGCTGTGTGTAGGGAGAAGAAGCTCTGGTCTTTGTGGGTATAGCAACATGCTTTGAAGAGTAGCCCTCTCAGGAAATGGGAATGCTGCTCAGGTCCGACACATTCTCGGGCGTACTTTTCGAAATGAACGTGTCAGTTGTATCTCAGCCGAATGTACCGCGCGCCTAGCAGTGTGATGGGATAGGTCAAGATCGACAGCGTATAAGCTGTCCAAAAGGGAATCTAGTTGGAAGAATGATTGGTCTTGAGAGGAAAGAGGACTTCTAGGTCTAGGGCACCAGCGCGAGGCGTGGATAGGAAAGCTCAGACTCTCTCAGACTCACGCGGATATCTAGACAGGTATTTATAGAGAGCTCAACACGAAACACGGATGGCTCTATCTACGGAGAACTGAACGCTCAAATGCGCACAAGTTGAACTTGAGCGGAGATGAAGGGACGAAAGGGTTGCGTGAAGGCGGCCCTCCTTTCCAAGCAATTCTCCAATCATCCTCCCGAGCCCTCCGAGTGTCCAGAGACGTGGCTGATGACGGAAACAAAACAAGTCCCATTGGAGCTTCGGTTAATGAGTATGATGCGGGGGCCGTCCGATTTGGTACAAGTCTTTCCATGCGAGGAATCTCCCGCGGGATGTGATGGATGCATGCATTATGACTGACTTAGCGTAGCCTTGTGGGGATTTAAGTGAGGGCCGGGGGAATATGGCCCGATAGGATAATCACGTCCTTACATACTACCAAATATAACTCGTTCGAGGACGAGAAGGACCTGGAGAACGAAACTGTGAGTCGACTCGCCGACAATGCCAGCAGTCGTAGGCAGGCATTGATCGACAATGGGAGCAATTCGGAGACGCAAAGATGGCCAGTTTCCTGCTGCCATGATCCAACACACAGAAGCCAATGAAGGCATCATATGCCGCTGCATGGTGAGCACAAGGTAGGACCCAGGCCGCCTCCTCTAGATGGGGGTTGTGGCTCTGGTCACACGAAGTATATTAGAAGACCGCAAATGTCTCCTATGATAAGTCCAAAGAAGGCACTAGTCTTCCAGCATGCATACCATGGTTCTATAATCAGAGACTCCATTACTATTTCGGACGGGGAGGGGTGTGGTTGGCGAGAAGTCTCAGAGGTGCCCTCAGCAGACCACCTGCATGCATCCAACCCCGGCCGCAACACCGGTAGCCAGCCGGAGGGTCGCGAACCCACCTGGGCCATGAATGTGTCTTGGAAGATAAGGCGGACTCTGCAGAAGTCACATCGTGATGACGAATCGCGTTCTGAGCAAGCGAACCCGGAGAATCACGGCATGGAGGGAGGAGGGAGGAGAAGGGATGCCGTCGGGAATACGAGTATTATGAGTCAACGACGCGGCGGGCAGCCACCGACGGGCCTCAATTACGCAAATGAGCATATGGCTCAAGTCTCCTTTAATCAATTGGAAACTTTCCGACTGCTCAAGGCGCGTTGTTGGCAGAAAGCGCATCTCAAGGTTGGAGTGCAAGGTGGGTGAGATGTTCTTCCCTCACCAAGACCCCACCTTGACCTTCGGGGTGACGTCTTGGTCGGAGTGATATTTTTGGTGGGGTGCCAGACCATCAGACAACTCACCCCACACCCAATCCTTCCGTTCAGCCTGGTCGGCGCTCACCACTCATTCACCTCTGCATCTTTCTCGACACCCTCGCTCCCCGCAAGCAATCATTATGGAGTCATCCCAGACTACAATAGAAATCAGGGAGAGGGAAATCCAAGAAGCCCGGGATTACCTAAGCTCCCTAATCAACAAATATCTTCGGGTCACCTCGAAGGATGGTCGCATCTTCTGGGGCCAGTTCAAGTGCATAGATCCCGTCCGTCTCACTCACAATCCAGATCATTTTATTTCTTTCTATCTTCTTCTTTTCTTTTGCCCCCTCTTCCTCCTTGCCACTTCCCTCCCCCGATGCGCGATGCGGGCGACTAACAGTTCTTCCCAGGATCGGAACATCATCCTCTCCCAAACCTTCGAGTACAGACAACCCTCCGCCAAGAAGCGTCTCGAAGCCGCCCAGAATGCCGGCGACGCCGAAAAGGTGACCCTGCAGATGTCGTCACGCTTTCTCGGCCTCGTCGTGGTGCCGGGGATGCACATTGCGAAAATTGAACTTGAGGAGTTTGCGAGCCAGCTCAAGAAGCCGTCTGCGAGGGCGGCGGAGGCGTTGCAGAAGCAGAAGGAAATACAGCAGCAGCAACGGTAGGCAATCGCGACTTGGGTGAGCCACTGGTCTGGCACACTTAGCTATCATGTGGTCATGACTGGCCGGTAGGGGAAGACTCTTGTGAGAATCAAAGGGACGGATTGGGATGGCTATTGATGGTCTACATATTTTGGAGTTCGGCGTCACAAATCAACTTGTATATATAGAGCCTTCTGAAGTCTTCCTAATATTCAAGATGTATGACTGTATCTGTAACAACATTACATGGGACCTTCAAAACATGTACGAACAAACTCCAATATAATACCCAAACAGTCCCTTGAGCGGTGTAAAACCCACCCGGTCCAATTAGTTAAATTTTCCCAACGGTTTCGAACCTCGAACCTCGCACCGATTCGACAGGGGCAAACAGGTCTCGAAAGCTTGAGCCCCTAAAATCACCCGACTCTGATGTATTACGCACCAATCCACCCATTAGTATCGCCTGAGCATGCCCACTTCGTCTAAATGGATCGCATGGTCTTCGTCATGCAGCATGTACTTCCTTGCTGCGCCCCCTAGCCTCACCATTACCGTTGACGCGGCTGCTCGAAGCTACCGATTCACGATTGTCATCAGAATCTAGGTCCTCTTTATCATGCAGCCTGTGCTCTTGTTCCTCATCTTCATCTTCGTCCTCATCATCGGTTCTAGCAACTTCCCATGAGTCTTGGTCGTGCATTGGGACATCCTGCCCCGATAGATCTAGGCCTTCGCTGCGAGCTCGGATGTGGTTGCGGCGACGTTGCGATAGTGTTCGGGCACGGACAGATAGTTTAGAGTGAACAGCAGCATTTGCGGTAATCCAGTTGGTAAGGGCGTCTTCGCAGTCCTGAATGATGGCTTTGCTGGCTTCGTAGCCGTCATAAGCTGCTCTCGTCTCGCCCGGCGTTACCGGGGTGTCATCGATCAGATCCAAAAGGTGTTTTCCGTAACCGGCGATGATTGCTACTTTCTCAGAGTGTTCCCGGAGTGCATCGAACTGGTAGGAATAGGCGGCCTTGACTTTCTCGCGCGTAATGTTGGACAGTTGAGCTTCGGCAACGAGCGATTCGGCCTCGGCTCGGACGAGTTCCTGTTCGAGGACGACAATCTTGGGAGAGTTGGGTTCCTTATACTTGAGCTGGGCGATTTGGTCCATGATCTTTTGCTTGCCTATAGTAGCTTCGCATTAGCTCCGGTTATAGTCGACAGGTGTATCTACGCGGGGTACTCACGGTCGCGGCATGGCTGCACCGAGGCCTCGATGTTTCGGATACCCTTCATCGTCACGCGGTATTGGTCATATCGGTCTACGAGTTGGTCTTCGAGCTCGCCGATCTCGTAAAGGAGAACCCCGAGCTTGTCGGTAATGTCGGAAACGTCTTCGTCGCAAGCTTCGCCCCAGTTTGAGAGTTGGTGCTATCGAGCGAGGACATCTTAGCAGGTTTTCTTCTCGCAGGGGGTAGTAGAGATGGAGACAGAGAAACACATACCGCAACTTCCATGCGCTCCTTGGCTACTTGTTCCAAGCTGCGCATGACGTTCTTTTCCATCTTCACGAGTTGAGTAAGCTTCTTCGCAAGGTCGGGCCCGAAGGCGCCTGCGGTTCTACCTCGAAGTGCATGACCTATGTATGCGTATCGCAAATGATTAGCTTGTTGGCGTCGCTACGAGGGGGTGTTTCTAAGTTGTCGGTTGGAGGGGAGAGGCAGATTTGGTGTCGCGGAGGAGTACTCGTAATCGTTCGGACCGCACTTACTGAGCGAGGCACGGCCAAAAATTCTTCCGGACTTTGTGCTCGACGGAGGCGGAGGAGGATTCTAGACAATTGATCGCGAGTCAATACCCGAGTCGCAATGCTCAGCGGCGACAGGAAGACACCGACAGTTTTCGGTTGGGCACAACTCGGCTTACCTGGATTTGCGACGCGGTTGGCGCCCGAGTCCTGCGCATAGAATATGTGCGATGCATTGTGAATGACGATGATGAATACCCAAGCGACGGAGAAAGCGAGTGTATTGGATAGACGGTTCGGATCGCGGTTCCTTATGTTTCTGGCTTTCGTTCCCTCGAGCTTCGCCTGTCTCTGGCCTGTTTTGTTCGTCTGGTTGTGGGTGGTGTTCGGGCAATGTTGAGAAGTGGTTGCAGGTCTTCTTGGCGGTACTGATGTGATTTCGGTTCCGGGATCTGTCGACCGACCTTGATCCAACGTAATTACTGCGGCAGGAACAGGAACAGCGACAACGACGGCAGCGGGCCAAGCAATATGAGCCCAAAGTTAATGATCAAAGATGATTCTAGTATCGGCACTGGGGTACATATGATATAGGCAGCCAAAAAAGGGAACCTGGGACGGGCGTAGGATTTAAAAGACCAGAGGGCGGCATGTGCATGCTCAGGTCGAAACGACGAAAGCTGCAGGGCCAGAGGCAAAAGTGCCCAGTTCGTCTTGGTTCAGACGTCATCTGCGGGTGTACAAGGCCCGATTCTCTTTCAATGTTGGGTCAATGTTAAGCCCCAAGAAGTAAGAACTTAAGAAGTACCGCCGCTATGGTCCAATTGATATCATGGAGGGGCGATCCAACCACGTCGGACCACTCGGGATGCTATCAACACAGGGCTCTACACTACTGGTCTTGGAAGCTATATGATGGTGTAGTAGTCGCCGAAGCCGTAAGCCAAGTCTAGTCCATCTCATGAGACGGGGATCTATCTGTTTAGATGGCTATAGTTGCTATTCGTGTCTTGGAAAAGAAAGTTTATCTCGAGCCAACATGCCTACTTGGTCCCTTCTTACGCTTGTACGAAGTAGTCATTGCCGGATTGCCATTCCCAGTCATGTACCCTCCACCTGGTTGTTGCAGACTGCATTTGCATTTGTGGCTCGCAGTTTCAAGTGGTTTATATACTTCGTAGCTGTACTTGGCAATGTGGATTGCGCGTGGTTGGCCAATTTTTGTTCCCCCATACCGCCTCCCGAGCACTCTTTCTCAACACCAAGCACCCAACCCAATCCGAAAGGGCGAGCGGAACCATCCTTACTATTGCGACGAACATTTACTGCGATCGATGGCAGTGACACGCCGTGCCTCTCTTCCCGGAAAGTACTTGCCAACGGACGCAGTGACCAGTTCTCGGTGGTTCCTTTTTATGGTCTGGCTTCCCTTGAGGTTTTCAATAGACTATAGTGGCAAAGTTACTTCCTAGCCCCAATTCGTGATGGGATGAAGTTCGCCAGAACCCAAATAATAGGGCTTTCGATGAATGTCTTGGTGTCGTCATTGTGCTTTTTTGGTGATGAGGCGGAGCTAGCAGTTGGTTTCAGTCCCCCATCGTCCTCGGCTCTTGGTTCCGGTGGATCAGATCCTGCCTGTCCGTCCAGGTTCTGCTTAGTCAGTAGTCTTACAGGGATTCCGTGTCCCGTTTGCGCGCCTTTTGCCTGGCTCCGAGATTCGCGATGCTTCGATTCAGACGCGTCTATTAAATTTCAAGGAATGTAACAATCGCGACAAAACGAGAGCGAACGCCGAGAATCGTGCAGCAAGCCCTCTTCTTACACTTCTGCCTAGGTTTGAATGGACGTGCATTGAATGTGACGACTTTCTTCCCACCGGTGTGTACTGTCGGATTGTGAAGTGGTTGCACTGGACACTCGAGTGAAAGGGGAGAATGGTCGGCCTTGTTGGTAGCAACAATTGAGGATCGAACGGTACTCTGGGGTCCCGCTCTTGCCTTGTAGTATCTGTGGGTGCCTTCGATCTTGTCTTTCGTTTTATTTCTCTTTCTTTTTCTTGGATACTATACCCCGTATTCTTCTTGCTATTTGTGTCCTTCCTTCGTCGTGTTTCGTTTCGGGAACCATCACCACCGGCCCGGCGCCCCCGCTCGTGGCCCTTAAAGAGCCGCCTTCTACGATTGCGTTGCCATGATGCCGAATATCTTTATCGACCTGACCGAGCCCATCAGCAGCCGCGCCGACCTAATCGACTTGACGAGTCCTGCTAGCGATGGCAGTGAAGCAGGTGGCCATGCGCCAAAGCGAAGCCGAACGGTCTCGCGGCAATCTACACCGAAGGGCGCGCCTAAATGGGGGCCGAGTGCTCAATTGCAGACATCTCCTCAAGACCAAGCCCAATTATCCCAATCTCTAGCATTTGCGCCGCGAGAGACTATCGTGCACGCCTCTGTTCCTTCCACAGTTAAACTCTCCGACGATAAGACCAGTCTAGGGCACGTGAAGAGTCAAAGTACCTCGCCAGTGCGGTCCCGCACCCCACCACCACGCTCGATAGACACCGCCCCTTCTACAAATAACGTGAATGGCACGACTCCGAATCCTCCTCGCCCTGATGAAGGTGCAGAATCTTCCGGCATGAAATCGCGACCCAGTGCTTCGCACGCGACTCTGCCGCTTCGTTCTTCTCCCGCCGGCCCTCTCGCCACCCAGTCCACCCCCAAGGGTGTGACCCCGAGGAAGACGGAATGGACCGTAGAAAAGATTGCCGAAAAGCTTAGGCACCTTACGAAGGACCTCGACTACCAGCATCGCGTGATGACCTACCGCGTGCTGCAAGCCAACAAACGTCAGGTCCAGGAAAGGAGGCAGCTTAAGGGGGAAGATCTATTCGCGGACGTAAAGATTGACAGTGCGCCGGAGGAAAAGGGGCTCGCCGTACGGGCAAAGTTCAAGGTACGCAGGCGCATTCGCCAAGATGAGGCCATTACTAGAAAATTATACCCGCTCGACTCTGGTCATGAACTGCTCCTAACAGTGCTGCCATGTCAAAGCTCCATACGACCAATACTAGGAAGTCGAATTCATCCTTGGGCAAGCGAAACCTAACTTTACCTGTCGTACCTTTGAGGACCGAAGTCGAACCCGTCCCACCGTACCGATTCCACCATATCGAGATTCCCAAAAGTGTGTTAACCCCGCAGACGATGCTCAAATACGTACCGCATGTGAGGGATCTGGAAGACTCCGAGGAGCGACAATACAACCTATGGCTGCAGGAGTTAGACGAGATGGACGAGGCCTCGGGCTTCAAGCCCCAGAGTCGGGAGCAGAGGGCGGCCAACACAAAGCGCGACGAATGCGCAGCACGTCTTGCGGCCCTACTTCCATCGTGGTTGAAGACTCTCTCAATCGAAGGCTGCACCAAAGCCACCCTCATCCGATACATGGCTAGCCAGGCGCGTGATGATACTATCACGCCGCAGCAAAAGTCGAGTATACTCGACACCTGCCGCCAAGTGGAAGATGTTGGGTCCCCTAGAGCTGTGCGGGCTGCCAAGCTCTTCACTGAAGCCTTCGACATGGTGTTCTCGCAGCTATACTCAAACTACCCTGTTACGCTGCGGGATGTCTTGTTCAGGGACGAATTTGTGGACCAGATTGTCGATCCGAAGCGCCTCACGAAAGAATCAGCAGCTCCGTCTAAACCTACCGAGGCGCCCGAGCCCGTGGACGGCGGCTATCTGGAGACGCATTCGCTACTTGCTTGCCTCATATGTTTCTGCAACTCGTGCGATCACGGAGAGTATGATAACAAGAACCAAAAACGTACATTCTCTATGGAGGTCATGGGTGGCGTGGAGGGAGCGTTGAAGCGACGACCACTCAGACAAGGGCGGGATCGTGCGACTCAAGAGGAAAAGGTCTTGTATTCCCAACCCTGTGGGGCTGAATGCTTTCGCTTGGTGGACACGCATCCGCCGCCCCAAGCCCCCAAGACCTGGACGCCCCGAGAGGACAGAATTCTTCGAGCTCTAGTAGAGACCTCACTAGTTGGGCCCAGTTTCCGGCCTCCCGAATGCACCGTATCCGGGTTGCTTCAACGGCCATGTTGGGAGGTTCACCTGAAGCTGACGCAGGACGGCCTCGCTCCCAAAGGAGCGCTTCCATCCACTTCACCGAAACCCGTTGTCAAAAACTTGCCCTGGTACGATAGGTTTAGAAAAATGCTTATCGGCGACTGGCAAGAACATACCAAAATTTACGAGCACCAACGTCGCGAGCTGCTTGAGCCTTGCGCCCACGACGGTCCTTGCACGTTGGCTAAGGGCTGCCCTTGCGTTGAAGCTGGGGTTCTCTGCGACAGGTTTTGTCGGTGCACGGCAGAGACCTGCGCTTACAAGTTTACGGGCTGCGCTTGTCATTCCCTGGGTAAGACATGCTACTCCAAGCAAAAAGAGCGCCCGTGTATCTGTGTCCAGCTTAATAGGGAGTGCGATCCTGTGCTGTGTAAAGGCTGTGGAGCTATGGAACGAGTCGACCCCGAGAACGTCGATGATGACGAGCTCCACGAGACAGGATGCCAGAACTGCGCGCTACAACGGGGCAGGAGTAAGCGCCTGATACTTGGCAAGAGCCTACTGGAAAATTGCGGCTACGGTCTTTTCACGGCCGAAGACATCGCCCAGGACGAGTTTGTCATTGAATACGTTGGCGAGCTTATCACGCACGACGAGGGCGTTCGAAGAGAGGCACGTCGCGGGGATGTCTTTAACGAAGGCTCGAACGCGTCCTACCTCTTTACCCTGCTCGAGGATGAAGGCATCTGGGTCGATGCGGCAGTGTACGGGAATCTCAGCCGCTACATTAACCACGCGTCGGAGAGCGACAAGCGGGCGTGTAACATTATGCCGAAGATTCTTTACGTCAACGGCGAGTACAGGATCCGTTTTACGGCTATGCGCGACATCAGCGCCGGGGAGGAGTTGTTCTTTAATTACGGAGAGAACTTCCCGAATCTCACGAAGAAGCTTCTCGAAGACCGGGCTGATCAGCAAGATGAGCCACTAACTGCTTCAAACAAGGCGGGTCCCTCCCTTGGCCGAAAGCCCGGAAGGCGACCAGGAAGGCCGCGGCGTGGAGGGGGCCGAAAGCCCGCGAAGCAGAATGCGACGGGTGGTGGCCGAAAGGGCGTGGCACCTGCGGATCCGGCGGTCGACTGGGAGCTTCCGGGGAGTACCGGGTTCCCTCTGCTCCAGAAGAACAAGCGGAAGAGGACGGAAGAAGACGAAGAAAGCAGGGAAGCCCTCGATGACGATGACGACGAAGATAATATCTACGACGATGACTCTCAAGAAGGCTCGGATTGGGAAGCAGGTGGTAGACGAGGGGGCAGACGAGGAGGTGGCCGGCGTGGAGTAAGGACCAGGAAGAGGACGAAACGAACCCACAATAAGGGAGGCGACAAGGACGATGAGGCGATGCTCGTGGCGATGGATTCTCCCAGCAGACCACCTCGCCGCACCGGTGCTGGTCGCCCGAAAGGGTCGACGAAGCCCCTCCGTGCCGCCGTCGAGGAGGTAGATGAATCCGACGACGCGCACATTTCGGATTCGGACGATATGGCGTTGGCCCGGCGTCGGCGGGGCCGTGGGAACCGCAAAACCGTAGTCGACGATAGCGTGGATGAGGGAGGTGATACTATTGTTCATAAACCGAAAGTGGTGCTAGCCGAGGAGGCTGTGGAGAAGGAGGAAGAGGAGGAGAAGGAGACTGTTAATGTGAGCGTGGAGGCTGCGATAGTGGCTAGACCTGAGGGTGAGGTTGAAGTCGAGGATGACGAGGACGAGAGCGAGAGTGAGAGCGAAAGCGCGGACGGGGAGGAAGAGGAGGATTCTTGGACTCCGTCGCGGAGTAAGTCTACGCGCAAGGTGCAGGTTCCGGCGAGGTATAGGGATGAGACGGAATAAGGGCTGGGTTTATAGAGAGTACTATACTAATGTTACCTCCCAGTATATTTCTTCTGTTTTAACAGATTTTCTATGGATTGAATGCGGCGGCTAGGAGTATACGATTTTTCATCTGTATAGAGCTGCTCGTTCTATATCCCTCTTCTATCCATCCATCAATCCATCCACCGAGACTATCTTGGCCCTCTGTACTGTGAACATTGCTGCCGTTTCTCAAGAAACGCTACCGAGGAATCTCGTGCACTTCTCATGTCTCCTCGACACGTGATCCGGATGTTCCCGCAAAGTGGGGAGCTCAAGCCACACGATGACGTTGCCTGGATTTCCAGACCAAGAAAGTAGAATTGCCAGCAACATTCCACCTTGGCCCAAACAAGAGAGGCTGGGAGGGAACCGGTCCCATTTGACGTTTGCAGTTTGCCAGGGTCAGCGTCACCAGTCCCAGTCTTTTTGACCTTCTTCAGCTGGCACCTTGCAAAGCATGACCTCACACCTCGCTTCATGACAACACACCCACATCTTGCTTGTCGTTAGTTCAAAAGGCCAAGTAAGTTCCCATAAAAACTTGCGTTTTTCTGCTTTCGTGTCTACTTTGTTTTTCTCGTGATTCGTCCTGTTTGCTCTTGGTTGTCTCTTTTTTTTTCTCCTAATTCTCCCCTCGGATCTTCCCGTTTGATCTAAGACTTACGAAGCAGGGCTGTTTTGGTAGGCGCATCCCACCTTTGCAGCTCCCCACGATCTCCGAGCTAAGGCAACCCACTCTTCCAACAACTTTCCTCCCAACACAACACGCAAATCTCCTACCGCGATTGAAATCCAAATACACGTCGGCAGCGTAACTTCGAATACGCCAACGTCAAAATGACGCTCTACTACACTCTAGTACGACCTCCAACCCATTTCCTCCGCCGGCAAGCTCCTGCACCGCCCAGGGAGAGCCAAGACTAATGAGAACGCCAGGTGTTCGTCCTCCTGATGGGAGAGATGGCAATGTTCATGCTCCTCATCCTTCCCCTCCCCTACACCCTCAAGCGCAAACTCTTCACGTATGTGGTTCCCCGTTTACCCCTCCTTCAATTTCTTCCAGCGCCGTGATCTGACGCCCCCGTCTAGCTTCATCTCCGAGAGCCCCATCGTCGCCAAGATCCAGTACTGGATGAAGATCACCTTCGTCTTCATCCTCATCCTCTTCATCGATAGCGTTAACCGCGTCTACCGCGTCCAAGTCGAACTAGGCCTAACTTCCGAGAATGCCAAGAACAAGTATGAACCGCCATTCCATATCCCCCCGGGCCCTTACCGGGGGAAATAAAACAAGAAGTAGAAATGAGCCCCATACTGACAAAGAGCGACCGAAACAGTGCCGCCGCCGTCATGGGCCACGAACGCCTCGAAGTCCAAGCCCGCAAGTTCTACTCCCAGCGAAACATGTACCTGTGCGGCTTCACCCTCTTCCTCTCCCTCATCCTCAACCGCACCTACGTTATGATTCTCGAAGTCATGGAGCTTGAGGATCGTCTCCGCGCCTTCGAGTCCAACAAGAACCGCGTCACGGCCGACCCCGAAAAGGAGAGGCTGAAGAAGGAACTCGCCTCCAAGGAGACGGATTTGGAGACTCTTAAGAAGCAGTGCGAGGGTTTGCAGAGGGAGTATAATAACCTTAGTGATAAGGTTACGGATGGTCAGGGGACTGAGCCTAAGAAGACGAAGTGAGGCGTAGAAGAAAACTCCCGAGCATAATGGGTTTGGTGAATGGGGCTTTTAAGCCCACCTCGAGATGAATCACGACAAACATATGAGGAATACCTTGAGACTGTTTGGCGGTTAGAAAAGAGAAGAGGATGTTTATGAAGACTGTTATTGAGAGAAGAAGCATGTCGGATTCTGTTTGAAGGTAAAAAAAAAAAAAAACAGGGCTTCCAATGGCTGTATGTCTAGTTGTGTCTGGGATTCTATCATTCAATATGGTAGTTTTGTAGTTGGGTTTCCATGGTTAATCCATCTATTTATAAAGTCTGGTGGTCTGTCCTGCCACACTTGACTGAGAGTATAAGCTCGTTTCCCATCACCGTCTTAGTCTATAAGTAAAAGAAAACCGAGACAGCGGCGTGAATCCAGTCTCTAGAACAAAATATCTGGAAAGGAAAAAAAGGAAGAAGAGAAAGGGGCCAAGAAACAATCTCTATCCGTCTATTTGTAACCCGAGTAATCCAAAACCAACATAAGAGAATAACAGGGAGAAAAAGAAACAAGACGGTCATAAACAAAACAAAAAGAAAAGAGATAGTTGAACAGACAATCCCTCCCAACACACCCAGTTACAACCCATACCTATCAGGAAACAAAATCCCATTCGCCATCCTCAACACCTCCTTCTCCACCTCACCCTCCACGGCCTTCTCATTCCACGGCAACAACCCCATCGCCCTCAGCCCATCCTCCCCACCAGCCTCATTAACATCCTGCACCCCCGGCCTTCCCATATGCGAACGCTCGCCCCTACCGCCGCCGAAATCGGGACTCGGGTGGCCCAGGAGGAACGCCTTGCGCTGGCCGGCGAGGTATAGAGCATTCGTTTGGGTCAGCGGACAAGCGGGGAGGTACATGACCGTCGTCGCGTTGGCGGAAGAAGCACGGGGTTTCGCTGGGGAGTTGTCAATGGCGTAGACTAGGTCCGGGTGCCAGAGGACGTAGTCGCCTGGCCGGAGGTCTGGTACGGTGACCATGGAGCGGGCGAGTTGGAGGTGGGGGTGGAGGAGGTCGTTGAGTTCTTGGGTGTAGCTTGGGAGGGCGCCTTGGATGACGCTCGTTTGGGTAGGGCTTAGGCGCCAATTGGCTTCGTTGAGGTAAGCGGCGGTGGTAGGGGATTCCTCGAGAGGCACTCGGGGCTCGAAGAATGGGCGAAGGAGGAAATATGCCGTGGAGAGCTTGAGCATCGGGCAGAGGAGTAATGTGTCGTCCCCCGTAGATGCATCGCTGATTGAAAGCCACCCCTGGAACATCCTAAACATACTACATGTGCCAGCCCCGTTGTAAAGATCGCTCGTGACGCCGAGCCTCGTGCTGCTCTCCCAGGGGTCATACTCCTCCCACTTGCCCTCCCATATCCTGTCGTATGTTCCCCCTCTTCCGTACCCATCGGGCTCCCACCTCTCGACACTGCCGCCGTCCACATGCGCATTTTGATAATGCCTCGCGTCGCCACTCCAAACCTGCATGCGTAGCCTGTCTGCATAGGCAACGGGAAAGTTGGTGCTTAGAAGGGCCGATGGGTCGCTAGAGTGCCATAACTTCATCGCGAGCCTCTGTGTAGCGAAGACGTTGGGGTGAGCCCGACCTTTGATCTGCGCCGGAGTCCAGTACACCCCGAAGAGATGCGGGTCGCGAGAAGAGCAGCAGCACATTTTGGGGTTCGTTGACAGGTACACCTCGGTCTCTTGTTTCCAAGTCAAAGCTTCGGTTCGGGGGACGACATTCCTCACGATGGCGGCTCCCCTCCTCTTGAGTTCTGCGGAGAACTTGGCAACGAGAACTGGATTCTTTGTATCTTCGAAGTCGATGACGGGTATTATACTTGAACCTTGGGATGCGATGCTTTCAATCTCTTTGCGTAGCTCGGAAAGTAGCCTGCTCCAACTCGCGGCTACTGCAGTCTCCCGCCCGGATAGCAGAGCCTTCTTGATGCGTGCGAACCTCGGGGGTAGAGGAATCGGATCTCCGGGAGGGAAGGGCATCGCATCCATGCTTAAGAGATCTGAGCAGAAAGGAAGGGAGAGGTGATGTGGGCTTCGGGAAGCTAACATCGTGGGGCTTTAGAGATAGGCGGAACCCTTTGCGTGACTATGAGTTCAGGTGATATATACCGATGGAAAGGCTACAGAGATATGACCGAGGAGGGAAAAGAGTGACGAGGAGAATTCGAAAGGGCATGGGAGAATGGATTGCGAAGCTGAGCCCACCTCGGATCTCGAAAATTAGGATAAGAGAATAGATGCAATTGCAATTTCGCTAAGTGCCATGAGATCGGGATCTTGCCGCGTCCCGTTGAAATTTGCGGTACTGGAAGCAGATAGATTGAATTGCGATATGCGCGGCGGAATGGCTAATGGGAATATATAGTTGTTCTTTACCGTCGGGTTAGAAGAAGATGATTCTTAAATGACAGACAGCGAGAAGGAGATGATCCCATGGAAGAGGTACCCGGCCTCCCGCAAAACCCCGTAGAAGGGGGTGAGCCCCTAGCGAAGTAATCCATGGCGTCTCTACTTGGTGATGAGAGAAGCTTGAGGTTGTACGGGCTAAAGGGACTTCGAGGAGCAAAGTGAGTTTTGAGAAGAACAACGTTGACTTGCTTCTCCTTAAGCCAGGGTGGTCGGGCCGTGCTGCCGCGTCGACGGCATTCATAGCCAGGATCACCAATGGGGCATTTTTCGGGTACTTGCAGACAGCCTAAGAGCGGGAGTGCAACGTTCACCGACTTGCGCATTGCAGACTCTGAAGTTGAGATAGCTAGCGTACCATGCATAAATGCGCATGCACTACTGGGCTTGCATGCAACCATGGAAGTTATCGCTAGTACATGAGTCGACGTCTAGAGCTGCACTTGATAGTTGCGTTCTATCTCATTGCCCATGCGGCTCTGTGTTATCGGGAAACTCGGTGTGCTGGAAGGACATCAAACCCCCTGGTCGGCAGGGCTCCTTTCGCGATTTCTAGCCGGAAAATCCGTCGATCCGGACTACATAAGTGAGCGATGCAAGATCGGGGATTTTTCCTCATTTGTCGCTGAGAATATTATGTCTTTCTTCCTTTGGCAGGACGCATACTTCGAAAGCACATTTTCCCAAGGACGAAATTAAACTCCACCTCCAAGGATTGGCACACGAACTGTCAAAGGAAAATGAATCGTTCTCGCACTAATTCCTTTTTAGTCCCCGCCTCAACTAGGTCGATTCCGTTTAGACCGGCGTAGCGGCGCTGTCATTAGCTCCTTGTCTTCGTCGGGATCTTGCTTTCTCTTCCCCGACGACTTCTTGGGTGCCTTGGGCGCTGGTTGGTTCACTTGTGTCTTTGGCTTGCTAGGAATGGGCAGCTCTCGCTTCTCCTTCTCGGCCTTTGACCCGGACTCTCCAGGCCCTTCATTGATTACGACATAGGCAACCTTTTCAAGGTCCATTGCCTTTATGCCCAATCTCTTAATCAACTTCTGCGCTTCGGCGTTGAGAGCAGCATATTCCTTCTTGTTGTACTTGATGGGGTCCTTCTTGCCGTTACAGCAAAGCCAGTAAAAGGCTTCATCGGAGAAGAAAAGAACACGCTCCGAATCATGAACGGACAGTAGGAGGGACGCCGTAGCCGGGCCGATGCCCTTGAGTTTTGTCAAGACATCAAGTGCCGCCGATGCATCGGACGTGTCCCGATATACTTCCAATGCGTCCTCAATGACCTCTTCGACGGTGTCCGGGTCGTTAGCGCTTACGAGCTTCATCAACGTCGGTCGAAACTTGCCATGTCGCCTAGAGGACGAGGTTTAGATTGAGGACATGGGATTTGGCAGAAATATGATAGCTAGGTGTAATTGTGCAAGCACAAGCCGGAGTTCACTGTTCGGGATATTGCGGCTAGTCTATAGGACGGCGCCCGAATGGTACCGTCGGTAACATTAAGACGGGGGATGCGGGAAATAGGATATCGGAGTGTCTGGATGGCAATCTCGCAAGACTTGATATGCACGCGAAACACCGAGATACAGTGCCCGGAAATACAAGGAAAGTTGTGGCAGACTTACAGCTTCCACTCTACAAGAGACTTGACATCGTCGTGAACCATGGGCCTGTTAGGGTTGTCCAACCGGAACGTTTCGGGAGCCTCAACATAACGGTAGTGGTCAAGGTCGACCAAAGTTTTCTGGCCCGTCTTGGCTACACGGGGATTATGTTAGAACCAACATTGGTAGATCCGGTGTCATGGTATCGACGGATTTGGGCCAGATTGAAAATCGGGATTGTAGGGCGTAGTGTGATGTATTAGTTGTAGAGTGTGTGTGGATGTGTGTGTGGATGTGTGTGTGGATACAACCAGGGATGCTTTGTGGAGCTAAGATCCCAGTATCCAGGTCCCTTGGACAAAAGCACGCCGCGATGAAGGTCCGACTTACCGGCTTTCCCATCTGATACCGATTGTAACAGGGATGGATATCTCTCAAGCAGATTCTCAAACTCCTTGGCTGAAATATCCGCTGGGGACACTACCTTCTCCGAATGGGCCATAATAGAGAGTGTTATTGAGCCTCAATGAGGCAGTATGGTTGTATTGACGTTCAGAAACACTCCAGGCCAACAAAGGGCAACAGTCACAACGGATATCTGTCCACCAATTGTAGGCTGAAAAGGCGACCAGCAGGCGCGATTGCTCGGTCGGGTAGCGACAGGAGTTCTCACCGCGGCAGGAAACTCTCCGAGATCCGAGGGGAAGGGAAAGAGAAAGAGAAAGAGACGGAGGTTTATGGGCCACGTTGATAATAGTTCCAGGTTCCAGGCACCACGACGCGGCGTCGAACCAAAGTTCAAATTGTTGACAAAGGACGAAGCACTTCGTAAAGGGAGACAGGCAGGTTACGGAATCACGTGCACTCAGCGCTGCCTGTAAGTTGTCACATCGAGTCTGGGGTACCTCAGTACTTTTCGAAGTACGAAGTACAATTGTAGACAATTGAATTACCGACTTTTTAACAATAGTCAAACTCGAGAGGAATGTTTGCCTGTCCGGGCAAGAGATTCGCATTGAAACTGTTTTTGCTCAAGAAAAAAAAAAAAAAAATTACAGGGAGGTTAATTCTGGCTGGCTGAAAATCGGTATCAATTGGTTTGATGTTGATCCAGTCAAATCGTGTACAATTGGACTTGGTCTAGACTCCGCCTTAGGCTCAGGCTATTAATAAACTCGATCTGATTCTGCCCCTCCACAACGCATTCTCCATTCCGATTCTCCATCGTAAAATCTTCCCCGCCGCCTTTTTCCGTTCTGCCATTTTTCTCTCCCTTCTCTCGCACCGCCCTTCAACGAAACACTTCTCGCCGGTCTATTACTCTCGTTCCCAAGGTTATCTCAATACCCCCCCCAAAATCTTTCAAAATGGGTAACGTATGTATCTTGCCCACTTCTTTCGCACTTCCCTGCCAAGAGCGAAAAAGACTTGAGATCGATGATGTTAACGGGATTCGCTTGTCTAGGGTGCGAAGGCTCAGCAGAAGCGCGAGCGCAACCAGAAGGATTCAAAGGTTGCCAAGTCGCAACTCAAGTCTGTACGTCACGCCCACTCGATCGAACTCTCCTCCTACCGACCCCGTCCACAATCCTTAGATCTTGAAGGATGAAGAAAACAAGGAAGAACGAGCGCTCCAATACTAACCGTCTGCGTACTAGAATACCGCCGCTTGCAACATCGTCTGCAATGTTTGCAAACAGTCCTTCCTTCAGACTTCCAAGGCTCCTACGTACGGTACCCTCCTAAGCCAAAACCGGCCACTATACTCCGTTGCGGTATTGCTGACATGGAAAACTAGTTTGACCATCCATGCCGAGAACAAGCACAGCAAGACCTTGGCAGACTGTTTCCCTAACTTCCAGGCTTGAGGACTTTCCACGTCTTGATAGCGATGGTGTTGGGTGGCAAGAATGTGAAGGTATGGGCATGATATTGGTGGGAAAAGAGGGTAGGCTTCTTTGCATGCTCCTCTAATACCGATTTCTTGCCTTCAGCTTCACCCGATGGGTGCGTTTTAGAAAGCGGCATTGTCTTTTAAATAGCGTTGGCGTATCATATGTCCAAATGGGAAACGATGGAATGGACCTTTGTTTTGCACTTTGATTTTACTTTCCCGAATTATGATCTAGTAGTTACACGCAATCACAAATGTCATACATGCTAATTGTTCAACTATACGAAGTATTCGTTTCTTTTCTTTTCTTTGTTTTGTTCTGTCTGTCCCGCGATCAGTGGGCCACCACAGTAGCTGGCGCAACAGGAACAGCCTGTTCCTCCCCCCTCTTGATCCTCTCCTGCTCCTCCCTCACATCCCTCAACAGATCAGGATACCACCTCTCCGCCACATCCGGATGACTCTTCACCCGATTCCTCAAGGTCGCCTCCCCCAACGTCTTCGCAACACCCCCCTTCCTAAACGTAAACTCCACATCATCCAGCCTCCCACCATGCTCCGCAATGATCCTCCTTCTCTGCTCGCGCACATGCTCCGGCACCTCCCCAACGCCCACCTTCTCGAGGTCAATAAAGTCCGTATCCCCGCGCACGCCCTGGAAGAACGGAATCGACAACCGCGCGCCCTGGCCTGCGGGAGGGGAAAGCACGCGATGCGTGGTGGACGCGCAGACCCCTCCCGTCAGAGCCTCGAGACCCTGGCCGATAGCCACGACGAGGGTTTTGTCGATGGGCGGGCAGTCGATCCATTGGCCGTCGAGGTTCTGGACCTGCAGGCCGCGGTGGTTCGTCACTTGGAGCAAGTAGCTGGATAGCATGCTGTCTTTGTGAGGCCCCACGCCTTGGCCCTCCCCTTCGAGCCCGAGTTCCTGCAGATCGGGGTATTTGACAATCTTGAGCTTGTGCTGCTGGTTCTCGTCAAAGTACTTGCTGAACGCGTTGGCGGGCAGCTCGATCGCCTCGGCGATCAAGGAAGTGAACTCGATGGAGATCTTGCCCATGCGGTTCATGTAGTCTGTAAACGCCGCCCGGAACCCCGGGAGCACCTCTTCCGCAGGCCATTGGTTCGGTGCGAGCAGGTTGTAGTGCAGGGGTGAGCCCGGGGCGGGGGTTGGGTGCTCCGTGGAGAGATCGATTTGTTCGCGGTGGTCGATGGCGCCGGCGGTGATTTCGGCGGAGAGGCGGGAGTAGCCGAGGAAAGAAGGGGCATTCTTCATCTCGATTTTCAGTCTGTAGCGTGGGGAAAGAACCGCCCGTGTTAGCGTGCAGTCTGTCAAGGTAGGAAAAAAGATGCTGATAATACAAGTCGGAGAATATGGAATCAATGCATAATGTAGAGAGTCCTATTATACGTACTTTTCCTCCTCGGGGATATCGAAGAATTCCTTGCCTAGGCGAATCACGCTTTGCCAAAGATCATCCGGTATCCCGATGTTCTTGAGGTAGAGGAAGCCCACCTCCATGAGCGCGTGCCGGAGCTCCTTGAGAAACTCCGGCTTCGTCTCCGGGTTTCTCGCCAGGGAGAGGTCGAGGATGGGGATGGATTGGAACGACATGGCTGCTTGTCAGGGATGCGCTTGCTTGGGCTTCACGAGAAGCTTCAAAAAAAAGCTCGAATAAATTTATAGTTGATCGCGATTCTTCCAAGGCTTCCAAGGGCGTAAGTGACTAGAAAGAAAAGGAGGGGCAGTGGTGGGGTTTATCGCACGCCATTGATCAAAATATATCAATTATTTTGTATGGCTCCGAGGCTCCGAGGGAGGGGCAACTCCAAAGTCTACGAAAACACGAACTAAACTCCGCGATCCCATAAGATTTCTCACATTGATACAAAGTAGCTCCCGCAGGTAACCTGCTCATAGTCTCTCTGAGAGGCGAATTGATCGTCCGCTAAGTTTGATAATTGGTCCTTTACCACCGACACCAACATTGCGTCCCCCTCGTGGTACAATCGGTACAATTGGACAATTGCAGTTCCGCCATCACAATCGTTCGACCTCTCGATCACGTAATATAAGTGTCCGAAGTTGCTATTGCTGCAACAGCCAGTAGAATCCAAGATAAGTGCCCGCAGGCCGTTCCCAGCTCCGGACGGAGCCGATGCGCACATCCGGCCTCAATTGGTAGCTCCACATCAAACGTTTCCCCACACTTCATATGTCCCGTCATTCGTCCATCTCAAATCCATTGATCCATTGCTTCCGACGTTCCCACCAGTCGTTCATGCAGAGGTCGGCTCGACTTTCTTCGTGGCGAGCAGTCCGGCAACCTTGTAGAATACATCCTCGATCGCGGGCATCGCGAATGCGGGAGCTGCGTCGAAGATCGCCGCCAACCGAGGCTGGTTGACAACGGCTGGGTGAGCTGCCTCGTCTTCTGAGTCCACGTCCATGCCATCGGCGTTTCCTTCTTCGTCTTCCTCATCGTCGCTGACCTCGAACATTTCGCCGAGTGCCAACGGCTTGGCATCGCCTTCCGTCACCTCGATTGTGTCAAGTCGCATCTCCTCTAGGGGCTTTGCGACCGCAAGGGCGGCTGTGTCGGTACCCTCGGCGATGGTGCGCAATTGGGCATGATCGTCCAGGATGATAAACCCACTCGAGTGTGGGCTGGTCACCAGACTTAATACCCAGCCAGGGATCTTTCTGAGAAGAACTGGGACTGGACTCTCGGGACTAAAAATGCAGATCTCCGTACCCGTTGGGATAGGCATCGTCAAAGCAAAGTGTCGGCTCTTTGAATCCACCCCGATATGGATGGCATCCTCGGCTCCACGCTCCTTGGAAGTGATTGTTAGAGGCATTCCGTAGCATAGATCATCCGCCACCACATCGTAGACCTGGAGCATATCCGAAAGAATGATGATGTACGGCGAGAGCACGTGTAAGCCGCGGAGGGTGCCCAACCAGAGGTCATCAAGCACTCCCTTGACATCTCCAGATCGAGCATCGATGACATACAGATTTCCGTCATCCGAAGAGCCGTAGGCAACAAAGAGAGTGGAACCGTCCTCAGAGAATGCAATGCGACCCTGGTTCTTGGCTGTTGGAGCGGCTCCAGCACTCTCGACGGCCAGTTGATCACCGAGAGGGATCATATGTGTGCAGGACCATGTATGTAGGGCATTGCCGTCATTCTTGGTCGCCGCAAGGCCGTCCTGTTGTCGAACCTTAGGACGCCAGATCCTAGCGAGACCATCATTGCCGATCGTCGCAAATCTTGTGGAGGTTGGATCGGACGCAAGGTCAAATACTGCCTCCGGCTTGCTGGTGACATGAGGTGAGTTGATGCGCGAAACTAGAGCGAAGCTCTCAGCATTCTCAGCGTTGCCGCCTGCTTCCCAGAACTTCAGGTAAATCTCTCGCTTGTCACGAGAGAGCGTTCGTTCCTGGTCCTCGCTGAGATTTAGCCCGTCCTTTTGGAACGGCTTCCATTCATCGACCGTGGCTAGCCACTTTCCATCATGAGAGAAGGCGAGGTGGCTGACTTGTGGATCCGTGATGGCCTCTCCTTGGGATGTGAAGTTGGCATCGGAAGGGTGTGTCCTTGCGATTGCCTGCTTTGAGACACTCCTGAACGACTCAAGGTCAACCGTCTGAAGGAAGGGAGCCGAAATAGTATCGCCTGAGAGTGTTGCCTGGTTCCCGCCTCCCACGCAAAGATACAGCCGGTCGGGGATTTCTGGGTGAAGTGCTGCTGGAATAGATGTCGGCATGTCACCTTCTGTCGAAACTCGGGAAACCCACTGATCCTTGGAAGGTCGAGAATTACGTGTGACAGACTGAATCCCCGAAACATAAACCGTGGGTTCGAGCTCCGCAGTCGATAGGACCATAGTCGAATTGTCATCCAAGTGAACGATATACGACGCCCCGCTATCAGAGACAACAAGATTCTCAACGACACCCGCAAGGTGAGGCAAGAAGCTCATCTTGGCCGTGTCCATCTGCCAAATTACCAAGGTCTGCTCCGAGCCTCCGGATATCATATAGTTGCCTATTCGCCTCTGTCAGCATTCTGTGTATAAATTTGACCCGTTAATAGTCAGCCAACGTACCATCACGAGACCACTTGAGAGCATGGACAGCCCGACGGTGCCAGTGGTATTTCCTCGCCACCAAGGCATCTTGACCAGACTCCTCACTATCCATGACTTCCAGCTTCGCTATCAGATCATTGTAGTAGTAGATAGGACCCCGCGCTCCACCGACAATAACGTCGACAATCGGCGTGTTTGGGTTCCTGGCTACCTTGGACTTCTCAATCATCGCACGACGGCTCTGGGCCGGCAGCTTGGTTGTGGCTGAAACCCGTGCGTCGAGCGCGGTTATGATATCGCTTGTTTCGAAATGGTAGAATGAGAACGACAGGTCGGAGAACGAGGTGAACTTGCCGCTCGCAACGCCCACAATAAGAGACGTGTCGGACGCGGCCAGCAAGACTCGCGAATCGTTGACAGATTTGAGGCTATGCATCGTCTTCCCCGAATGGGACAACGCTACCAGGACGTTGCTCACTTTGGTCTCATCCGTACTCTGATAGTTGTATGCGACAAGGGTGTTCCGCCCATCTTTCGTGTGCTCCGAAACAACTAGAAATTCGCGCTGGTTCTTTGCAATCTTGAAGGATACGGTCACCATATCTACAGCGGTGTGAGACTTGGTCAGTACCGGCTCACGCAATATCGAGCCAACCGTCCAGTCTATCAACCACAGGCGGCCATCGGAGCAAGCGACCCATATATTATTGGCGTTCTGCGACGAAAGGCGGGCTGCAACTATCGCGAATCCATCATTATGCGGCGGTTTTATGGGGATTCGGCGTATGAGGAGTGAATCGGCAGTGGTATACACCTGGATAGAAGTTGTGTACGCCAGGATCAGGTATCTGTTTTGACATGTCAATTTTGAACAGGCGGACCGCAGCGACAAGTTATCTCTCTTCCCCATACCTTTCCTCCGCAGTCAAAATTGGATCAATATCTTCTATCCTCCCGCCCAGAGGCTTCGAGACCGCCCAGCCCGTCTCATGTGAATCTTCGGCCGTCAATTGGGAACTTTTGGTTGAACGGTGGACGAAGCCCTGGCTTGGGGTTACTGGTTGAGCCGCGGGGGTTCCAGGCAGAGAATCCTCCCCGTTTCGAACCTTGCCAACCTTTGGACTGCTGAGCAGTCCCTCAGTTTCATTCTTCTGGTTCTTCATGCGTTTTTGTCGAGCCTTGATGTGTCGATCCGCATCCGTCGGGTCTCGTTTGCGCTTGTGAGGCCGGGCGTCACGGCGCTTAGAATCCGGTGTCGAAGTCATTGTGACGAAAGACCAAAAGATGTCGCTCGAACCTGATGATCTTTTTGATATTTTGTCAAGGACAATGCCGTTCTAAGCCCGGTCGTTGACGGCAGTCTGCAGAAGCCTCCAGGTTGGAAAACTTCTTTTGCAACTTTGTGGTGGAGCAAGGTCCCCACCAAAAAAATTTCCAGGCCGATAAGATATCGGAAAAACTTCGCCAGAGGCAACGTCCCAAGAATTTAATTTTTGATCTTGGACAATTCTCGCCATCCACGGCTTAACTTCAGACTCTAGCAACAACGCGACGATTCCCATTCTACTGCCTCTATATCGCTTCTCGTCATCAAGATGATTATTCCAGTTCGCTGCTTTTCCTGCGGAAAGGTTGGTTTTATCCGATGATATAGTCGACTGGGGAATCTTAAACTAACACCACTCAGGTCGTTGGTGACCTCTGGGAACGATACCTTCGATATCTTGACGAGGGCTTGAACGATGGGTATGCCCTCACGACAGACGGCTAGTCTATGGCTCTTTTGTTCTAACGATTTCTAGTGATGCTATGGATCAGCTCGGGCTTCGGAGGTACTGCTGCCGCCGTATGGTTATGACCCACGTCGACCTTATCGAGAAGCTTCTCAAGTATGCGCCACCCGACTTCCCTCGTTGCCTCCACTCTTGAGCGCCTGCTAATGGACATTCACTCGCAGGTACACCCCCGACGGACGCGATGCGAAGAAGAACCACCTTGCGCCCTAGATTCACTTCTTTACAGGGTCGATGATGTTTGCATGGCATGGCGTTTGGGTTTGATTTACTCGCGCGTTCTGGATTTGGTTTTGGGTGGAGGGCTTTTACGGATCATGCCAGCCTTTCCGCGGATGTGACTACGATTCTCTGCATACGACAACCCCGTGAGAACCATATCATAGCCTTGATGTCAATACCGTGAGGGCTCTATTCGGATTTTTCATCGGCGGGTTTGCGCTTGGGATCGGGTGTGCTAAGAGAACATGTTACTTGTCGAGTGTATTCTCGGACCCTTGGAAAAGAGCGCTCTCGTGAGGAGTATACCACAGCCTAGCCAGTTACCACCTGAGTAATTGCCATACTATAGGACAGGGCTGTTGCGTCAAGCTATATTAGGCTTCGATTCTCACCCTCCGGCGGCTGCAAGGCCTGCAGTTACTGAGCGTATACCTCGTTCCAGCTCTACAAGCAGCATCCGTTTCACCTCGTTGATATATGGGCGAAGGGTTGGTCGTCCCCTGGCACAATCCGCCACCGTCCCCCAAGAGGCAGCCCTGGACATCTAGCTACACAGGAATAATATAAAGCTATTTACCAATATAACCGTTCCGCGTCGCAGCCATGTCATTTTATGCGTATCCTCCTTTAAGAAAGGGGCCGGGAAAAGGTGCAAGAGAAAGAGAGTAGAAGAGACGAGGAGAAACATGCGCCAAGCCACTGCCTCAATACTGCGCGACCCCCTCGCCGTCTCACGTTCTTCTCCTGGTTTGCTCAAGGTGTGGGTAAGAGCAACTTGAGATACTCGGTAACGGGTGTTGTATAAGTCATCTTTACGTTGTTGGTGACCCCCAAGTTGGCCCCGTCCTTCCCCGTTAGCCCATTGCTCCGGAGAACTTGAACTTCCGTGTTGGATACCGATAGCTAGCGGCACATAATAGTTGGCTAGTAGGGCATAGTTACCAAAGGTCATTCGACTCGATACAATGAATGAGAACCCGGCACAAAAGACGGAAGTAAATTGTTTATCGTACCCCCAACATCTATAATTGAAACCTAACGAACGACTCGACTTGATGAGCGGCACAACGACACTTCGATAAGCTATTGGTCATAGGATACACTGGCGGCTCAATCAAGGGTCAAGAGAGCCGTTTCCGGATGTAATATGGGAGAACCACATCGCTGGGGCCGGGACGGGCGCGGCATTGATAACCACGCCATTTAGCGAAGGTCGCGTCGTCAGGGCACAGCATGTTGGCGGTGAGTATCAGGTCATCTCCCATGCCCTCATAGGCCGTTCGATGAGGAAAACTTCTACGAATGGATGCACTTTGAACGGCCTGCAAAGACCTGCAGAGGGAGGCTGATCTCTCGATCCCACACACAGCTCGTGTTACCTTCGACAGCATCTTCCACCCCGCCTCTCGAGGCCCCTAACGCACAAGTCAGATGTTGGCAGCTCCATCAAACCGCGGTAGAGGCGGTGGATAACATCGCCACGTCTATAAGCCTCAGTGGCCGTTGTAGCCGCCGTACTAGACCTGCATTGCATATAAGCCCTTCAAGCGCAAGGGTGGCATTTTTTCCACTTCTAAATCTGCAAAACAAACCTATCGTACTTACGACCTAGAATGGACAGGGATGCAGGACATCAGTGTCCCACCGTCCTGCACCAACTTCTCCACGGCTGCTGCGCGTGTGAGGGAAAAAAACAAACGGTTAATCGCCGAATAGTGGGCGTTGGCCAAGTTTTCTCCCATCTGCCATGACCTGGTCGAAGCGGTAAAAAGCAAACGATACGAGCAGACAAGTGGGGAACAACAACGAAGGCAAAGAACCCGATTCGGGACTGTATCGCCAATGCCTGCAAGCAGGGATACGTCAACGGTCTAAAGGAGCGAAGGGGGACACATGAGTGGCTCAGGGATGATCAGTTTGCGCACTTTTATTCTTTTTTTTTTTTTTTTTCTGAATGGCACCTGAGACGGTTCCAAGCTGTCGGATCCAAAGTCATCATGTGATTCGCAGGGCAGTTCATCGAGTTGTTTGGGGGCTTTTGCTTTGACCAATGCGAAATTGTTTGCGGGTTGTGGGTGTGGATATTGCGTTGGCAGATTGCAATGGAAGGAGGGTCGATTCATGCCCAACCAGTCTTGTCCCTGGTTCATCCGAGAGGACCTCAAATAGTGCGAAGTCGTCGTTTTCAGTTGCATTCGTCGACGCAGATCCTATTTTCGACAGAGGGTGAGTATGACTTTGTGGGATGAATAGACGAAAGGGCACGAGTGCGAAGTACAGAACTTCGTGGGTATGTAGACATTGATACATCCATTGCTCAACCAATTTGAAATCGAGCAGGCCCGTGGCGGTTTTGTGTAGTACAGTTTGCAGTGGCACTAGCAATCGATACCAATGCAGTCTGACCTGGCCTGGCTTGCTTGGTGGGCATTTGGTCAACCACGATAATTCGTAATCCAATTGAAGACGACAAAACACAAGATGATCGGTCACGATACAAGTGCACTTACAAATACAACTGAAGCTGGCGCGGACCTTCACCGTCTGTATTTCCGCTTCGGTTCCGCTTCTATAGGGAGCAGAGCCTTCCCTCCCTTCCTTCGTCGTGATACGTCAGTAGTCTTGAAAAGCACTTTTTTACCAAATCAGTACCATACGAGGTACATTGTGATGGTTGGTTCATAGGAGAAACTAAAGCGAACTTGCCTCATCCTCGATCAAAATCTGCCTTCGCCCAGAACGGAGAGTAAATCCCAATTTACGTCCTGCATATTTATATTGAACCATTTCCTTGGTCCGAAAGATAACCAACACGTAATAATACTTCGTACATATTACGATATGAGGTAGGGTTTGATCCGCAGCACCTGCGTACCAACACTTGTTGGACATACATGCCGGGTCGTTCACTGCCGCGTTGGACCAACAGACCGTAAATGCCTTCCGAAATAGGTAATACACGCGTTTCCAGTGCCCCTTGGGATGATGGAGTGTCCATCACCGAATCGGTTCCATCCTCGGGATGAAATGTGCGGTTGGCCGTGGCGTAAGACAAAGACTGGTCCAACGGAAGACTGACGGAAAGCTTCCCCATGGCCAAAGAGTGGTGAGGGTGACACTCGACGGAGATTATAAACTCGAATGACCAGCAGTATCTTGCTTCCGGACGGTGATTCTGTCGGCTTTCCGCAGACGCGACGGACCTGCTTCCTTGATAGCAATCAAATATAATATCCACCTGGCAGCTTGAGATTGGGGAGCCATCGCGCGAGGCATTGACGGTCTTGTGTGCTCTCCTCCACCAACACCAACATGAACACCAACGCCAACACCGCGGTTAGTGCCCACAACTTACGACATATCATGGGCGTCTACGCCATCTACCCACAAAACATCCCCCCCAACGTAGCACTAGCACTTTTGGCCTCGTGTTAGTTGGGCGGGCGTGCATCCGCCATCCCTCTTTCGAGAGATAACAGTCATTCAATGGCATTGGCATTGACTGTAGGATCCAGAATCTAGGTTAATAAAAACCTGGCTAATGGGCTAATGTGTACGCGCCTCTAGTCAATAGCTTGCATTCACTAGGGGCAGTGAGATCCTAGCAATTCGATCCATTGGCGTGACCGAGCCCCCAAGGATGCTTACCTGAAAGTAGCTCAATGCACGGTATCATGACCTCACGATTTGAGGTATGCATTGATGCTCCGGTCGCCGAAACGCCCGGCCAGCATCGCCCTCCCAGGTCAGACCTAGACAGCAAACATTACCTCGGAATGGAGCACTGGCGTGCCCACGAGTTTGGGGCGGTGTAAGAAGAATGAAGCTGGAACCGAATATGGTGGTCTGCGGACGAATAGACGCCGTTCTGCGGTTATTACACCGCTCTCATCCCGTATTAAACCATTTTCTTACGGTTCTACGGTCCGACCCCAAGAAAGCCTAATTATAATCGCTACGGTGAGGACCACATGGCCGGGTCCGTGTGTGACACCATGTTTGGCTACCAGTATGCCTGGCCCCGACCGGTCCTTGAAACAAAATAAGCTACAACCAGCATTCATCGATGGTATGGGCTCTATTTAGAAATCCATTGGGGGCAGCGATGGCGCTCGGCCCCCAAGAATAAGACGTCTGGAAGCTCAACCAGCTAGTTGACAGTCCCCCTCGATCCGAGTGCGTGGCAATGCTTACAGGTAGAATGTCGAATGTGCGTAATTATTCTAAGCGCCATCAAATATATCTGGTGTGTATTGTTGGTGATGGGTGTGGCTACCTCGTACTTCGTAAATTAAAAAGATATTGGACGACTTGAAAGTTGGGAAATCGAGACGGTTGAGCACTGTCTTGTCCCTGTTCCGGACTTCATTTCCACCCTCTTGGGATGGGCTAGGTCCTTTTCGGTTAGTTTAGGATTTCCACCCTTGTCGAGGATGGTGTGTCGACATCCCATTTGGGTTTACCTTCTTCTGGACTCCTGGCTTCGTCCACAGATCTGGTGCTCATGAATAGCGCTGGGATAAGCGAGAACTGGGTCAACCTTCCATTGAGCAGGGATCAATTGATCCCGATGGATCTGCTCGACCCCGCCTAGCTCTGTCCCAAGCCATCCGGCATCACATCAGTTAGCGTGGGGAGGATGCCCGGAATACGGGGACGACTGATATCAGAATCGATTCTTGACTTGGGTGAGGAATTGGTCTGAAAATGCTTCTAGTACTTCGTGAGAATTGGGGCCTAATTTCTCACGCATTTCTCCCAGCTTACACAGGTACCGGGCATCTTTCCCTCTTCTTTGCAAGTGCTCCTCTGACCTCCACCAGCTCTGGTAGTGTAAATTTTCGTCTGCAAGTTAAGCGCCGACGCAACGTGCAGCCCACCCACCCATGACGCTTTCCTCGATCGTGACTGGCTCGCTGCCTGAATGGTTGCTCAACTAAAAGAAAAAGACGCGCAGGGTGCAGCAGCGCACCACTCGAGTCCTCGTTACTTTTTTCCCAGCTGGTCGAGCGACATCCTTGTACCCCTTCCATCTCCAGCCTGGCGATTTCTCGTTGGACTGACCTGGCTCACCTGCTTGGGTACTTCGTGCTGACGTCGATGCAAGGGAGCACGAGGGAGCATCGGTTCTCCTGACACTCCTACGAAGTAGGATTAGTTGGTCCACTCTTTCGGGCTTTGGTTCCAATGGCCGTTGCTTTGAGGGGATTGGAGCCGAAGAGTACAGGCTGATAGGACGTGTTCTTACTTCGGACTGAGTCCCCCCTTCGGGACCAGATGGAGAAAGGGTGTTGTCACCTCGGATGGAAAATAGGATGGAGCGAGCTAACACTGCAGGTGAACCTAGCCTTTCCCTATTGTGGGATCTGGCAGTCTCCAAGTGTATGGAGTAGTGGTGTACATATGCCGCTGCTCTCAGCCTTCCCCTTCTTTGGGAGACCATCCTACGAAGCATTGACGATTCCTTCATCCTTCATCCAGCAAATCTCCGAGCTCGTCTTCCTTCTCTCTAGATCGTACCAGATTCTTTCCCCCAAATCGTCAAATTCGAGCATGTGTCTGAGTAACATTGGATTCAAGGGTGCCTCGTCGATCCAAGGGGTATGTCCTGCTGCCTGTGCTGTCTGCATCGATTGATCCTGCCGTCTCTCGCAGCATCGAGAGCATCCCACAGGTGACTCGTCAATTATTCCAGAAGGTATTTTCCATTGTCGTGACGGTGAAAAGTACATCGATTTCGGTCCTCAGGATACATCCACTATTGAGATGCGGTACTTCTAATACAGTGTCTGTACTGGGCGATGTTTGTGCTGCGTAGTGGTTGGGGCGCTGACTGTAGCCTGTCATATACCCTGTTAGACCCCATGCCAGCAAAGTCGTCACGTCTAGCACCGTGATATTATTCGCCAATTCCTTGGGACCCAAGTCATCTAAATGTACCTCGGTATACTTCGCCTTGTACTTCTGGAGATGCAGACACCAACAATCAACGATTGAGACTTGCCGTAACTGGAACCACACGGATGGCACCAGGCGGGAGAAACACCAGAAAACACCAGAAACACCAGAACCACACCCCCCACCCTCGCTCTTGCCCTCTCTTCTCAGGTCGTACACTCCAGAGGCAGCGGCATGCGTTGGACGAGGGTTAAATACAAGTACAAAGACACAAGCACGGTACTTCGTACATTGGATGAGTCTTGTATCTTTTATTGTTTGATTACAAGTACAGTTGTCTTTTAATCCGGCTGCTTGCCCGCCCTGGCGCATTTGCACCCAGATCGGTCACCAAAGCCTGGAATTCACACAGAGCATTCTTCATTCTTTCCTCCTACTCTCCCTCTCCGTGTACGAAGTTCGCCAGCCGCCCATCTCCTTCTCTTACCTGGGCAACTCGTCGCTTCCGGTCTGCTCCAAGTAGTCTCTCCATTTCATTCGCCTTTGTGCCGGAGACGCAACGTTCCCCGCCCTCTTTCTTCCATGCAGGCTATACCCACCGCTGCAATCCGCCCTCAGCCGAAGCCTTGCCAGTCGACAAAACACCCTCCCCCGACACCCTTTTCTCGAATTCTCAGGCCAAAACCATTTACTCGAACCGAACTTAGCGCGAGTGCATTAGAGCCCTGTGCTAGCTAGATGTTACCTTCGTCTATATAAACACTTCGATTATCGCGACTCGTTCCTCGAATTGCTCCCCTGTGCCCCCCGCCCGACTCGGACGATTCCTGGGAAGACGAACGCAGCTCGCTTGTTTTCAGAGCTTCATTCCTCCATCAACAGGAACCAGATACCGAGCTGTAATACCTCGCGGGTCTCGAGAAGAGGCGCGTAGCAAGAGCTTCTGAGGCTTTGCGCTTAAGCTGTACGCCTTGCCAGCTAGCTTCCACAGGTTGGGCGGCTAAAGCACATCCATAGACCGATCGACCTGGCCGTCTCGGAGACCACCTCTCAGCGCGGCATCAAGGTCCCTTGCTGCTCAGCCTATCTGGTCTCCGGCCAGCCGACCTGCTTTTATCCTCTAGCAACAATCCTTCCAATACGCCTTGCTTGGTCAACATTCTTAATTTGTAGTCTAAGCCATGGCCCTCGAAGCCCCATTGAGATCATCGTCTGCACGTTTACCGTCTGGCTTTGCACCTCTCAACGAGATGTGAGTGGTTTTCAATCCTTCCCCCGGAGTACTCGAGAGCGATTCAATTCTCTATGCATTTGAACAAAGCTCCTTCTGCTAGTTATATAAAGAATGCTCACCCTTTGCCCTTAGGTCGTCCTCGACCCCCGATCCCCATCTTCGGCCCCACAGCGCTCAGAGGATATCAGCTAGCCTCAGTCTCGTGAGCCCTAGTGACCTCGTCGGCCCTTCGCCCGTCACCTCGAACGGAACCGAAACGACTGAGATAGAGGATGAAGAGTCCGAGGATGTTGTTCAGCCCAACCTGCCCGTAGCCCAACCTCAGGTGAGATAGCATCACGACGCATGCGCTTAGCGTGCTACCGGCTCATAAATTGATGTTGACACCTTCTACTAGCTGTTGATGCTCAAGACGAACATTCCCGAACAAATCCGCAAGAGTGTCAGCGAGGAATCCGTGTCTGTTATTCACGCTCCCGAGAGCTTCCGCAGCTGGGTGAGTCTTGGCTCCCCCCTCCCCCTCGATGTAATGCTATTGAAGCTAACTCTTAGCATGGAGCAGACGTCGACCGAGCCGACAGCAAAACAGGAACAGATGAGCGAAAGAGACTCACCGAAAGACACGGATGACATGGCCAGTGTTGAAGAATCCCATGAGCTGGGACAGGTACAGATTCGCCCTTTGCTGGGATACTATTTCTTCCGGAACCATGCTAACTCTGCTCTTAGCCTTCCCGGGAGCCTCGGACTCCGGCTCCCATAACGACTAACATAAGGCCGCTTCGGTACACCATCGAGGCCACCACTCCACAAGCACAAAACTTCAAAGATGTTTTCGGCGAGTCTACTAGGATACGCTCTAGTAGCACAAGCAGCCTCGGAAGTGCGTCTCCATCATCCCCAACCATTGTGGCGTTCTATTAGCTAACCGTAGCTCTAGAAATCGATGAGCTCGGCGAGGGAGATCCAGACGCTGAAACGGACCAGGATGGGCTGTATGACCACTCGTTCGATGAAATGCGGCTAGAGTTCTCATCCGAGATTGCCGCCCTCAGAGCCGCTCTCCAGGAATGTTGGACCCTCTGCAACACTCTTGCGAACCTCAGCTCTTTTCATCGCTCGCGCGTTTTCAATAACTCGGGGACCCCCGATGCACATGAAAAGGCATGGAAGTCTTGCTGGAAGCTTTGCCAGCGACTTTACGACAACAAGGACAAAGACGAAGAGTCGCTGTCCGTGCAGCGAATGAACCTCGACCTCTGCCGCGATTTCTGCCAGTCTCTGTTTGATATTAGAGAGCGGCAGGATGAAATTGCAGACTCCATCCTCCGCGTCAGTTTTGAATTAAACAACCAGTAAGTCAATTTCCCTTGGGTGATAAGCCAGAAAAGTCACTCTCGCGTAGTCCCTACTTCCGGAATGGGTTTCGATTGAGTCTATCATGTATGCACATACTAATTCTAACTCTTTAAACAGTCTCTATAGCGCACAGGATACCCGTACTCTTCCGGAAGCCTTCCGTGAGCGGACTCTGGACTTTTACATCACCTTATGCCACCGTCTAATGAAACAAAGGAGTGAACTCGAGGAGGAAACCGACTCGCTTCTTCGGGCGTGCTGGACCCTGGCCGAAATGCTCTTCAGCTTAAGGCAGAATAAGCGGGAAGGCCAACCTGCGAGCGAAGAGCTCCTAGGTTCTGCCGTTCAGGCGTGCTGGGAGCTTTGCGACATCTTTAGAGAGGGTTGCACCTCCGTTCGGCCCGAAAGGAATACTCCACGTGCGTCCCAGACCAGCTTCTTTGGGCATCATGAGCCGAGTGGCCGCGAAAGCCGTACTTCCAATCGATCATCTCTCAGCAAAGCCCAGTCTCATAAAACTCTTGAGGAACGACCTAGGAGGGTCCCGGTTCCTGAGACTCCGGTAACTGAGTTCGAAGACACCCCGCTCTCTCCGGAGAGCGAGTCGGGTGCGCAACCCAATATTCTCGTTCTCGGAACTGCGTCAGATAGCAGCCGGGGAGGTCGATGGTCCAGCAATGCCTCGAGTCTTTCCAGCTACTCGCATAGCAGCGCCAAGACATCCAGTACTGCCACGACCGCTACAGCTGAAGACAGCAACGTGACTCGCATAAAAATCTTGATCCTTAAGGCGGCTATGATCGTTGGCTATACCCGGGACGCGGCGTCTGAAGGCAAGGGCGGAATGGGCTCTCTCCAGACGTTCGTCAAGCAGCTTCCGCTTGGCTCCTTTGGCTCTCTACCATCTCACGCAACCCTCTTCCAAAGCTACAAAGCCCTCATTCTTTCCGATACTGTCCTCCCGCGGTATCCCAACCTGCCGGCCCGAGGACGACGTGCGACGGCATCCGAGATTGCAAAGGCGGTCCTGTAT
>NJFT01000244.1:0-58717 GCA_002221725.1 Scedosporium boydii
TCCTTGGCATGCTATAGACATATTTTGCATTACTGCATCCTGTTTTAACGTCATATACAGGCTTTCTTAGGATGCACGATACTAATCATGTCCATTGATAATTGACCTATTACTCTTCAGCTCAGTTCCATCTAAGACGAGTCCTCGATCCAAATTGATGTAACTCAATCCCTTTTGCGAATATGGGCTTGGATTGGTGTCTCGGTATCTGGAATAAAAAATACCCGCGCCTTGAACTAGTATGAGAAGACGCTGTTAATAGGATATGCCTGTCGACCCTTGGGGTTTTATAGTGATTGACAGATTAATAGAGGCAAGCCTGGGCCGCGTATTAAGGCTACGTGATCTATGAGGAATGAATACTTCAGGTATTCACAATGGTCCTGAGCCATTACGCCATATGGCTAACGTTTCACTGAAGGAGGGGCGCTGCTTAACGCGCTGCCTTTGTACCAGTGTGTGCGAATGCTCGACATCCCTGCTGTCTGCGTGCGTCAATGGCGGGCTGAGCCGGCAGTATGATATATATATGGATTTGCGTTGGAGAAGTTGAGATGCTCTAGAAAGTTGGCCTGGGAGCGGGGCCCCAGAGCTTTGGAGAACCACCACGAGGGACTACTTTCGAAGGATGGAGGGTGCAGTTACCGAAGCGTCTGGCCCATGAAAGTGACATGGTGGGGGATCTGCAGAAACGCAATAACTCGTGGGAACAACAAGAAGAAGCCACGAGGTCAAATACTGCCGGTTCCTGGCGAAGAATGTTGAGCATATTCGTACTAGTCCAGGCAACCTACTCTTGGTGGGGCAGAGGAAAAGAGGGCGGATTGTGATCGATCCATCATTGCGAGAAGCAGCCCCAGAGAAGGCGTGGACTGGCCTGCCCCTCGGGACGCAGGAACCGTGCTCAGTTGTGGAATGCCAAGAGGGTTCCCGCTTCAAGAGCAGAGGTCACACAGCGAAAACCATTAAGCCCCCTTTTCAGGATGAATCGAACACTCCTATTCGTCACCGCGCTTCTCATCGTCATCCCAACACTATATTTGGATACGATGCTCGCCGAGGTTACCGCCTCTCTTCCTATGCTCCGCAACAAGCACATAGGCCTACTTATCACCCATCCAGATGATAAGGCTATGTTCTTCGCCCCCACGGTAATGGCCCTCGCACGCCCGGAGATGGGAAACCATGTCTGAATTTTGTGTCTTAGTAGTGGGAATGCGGAAGGCCTTGGCGAGATGTGGAAAAAAGAGTTGGTGAAGAGCAGGCTTGTGCTTAGGCTGCGGAGCGAGGACGATGTGTTGATCGTGGATGATCCTGTATATGCTCCTTGCCTTTTCTCCCCATTAGGTGTAAATACCGTCAGGGATTTGAGAACTAATATAGATAGATTAGTTATTAGGAACTTTCCCAACTCAATGAACATCACCTGGTCTGCTGAAAAGATAGCGACTGTTCTCCACGAAACATTTACATCCAGCTCTGACTTGCATAACCCAACCATTAACACCCTTATCATATTTGACTCTTAAGGCATCTCTTCTTACTTAAATCACATTTTGCTCTACTATAGCGCAAAGGCCTTTATCTTGTCACTCATGCCAAATGACCCTAACCCCAATGATCCTAAAGAGAGGATAATACTAGTAGATCTCTATACCTTGACGACTGTAAGCTTCTTAAGGAAGTATTCCAGCCCATTTGACGTATTAGCAAAGCTAGCAGTGAATCGTCTAGCTATATTAAGTGGCGGTAAAAGCCTCGAATCGAGAAGCGAGGAGGAAATACTAGGGGATCACTCTATTAGACTGATCTTTGTTCATAACTACATATATATATATATATAAATAAATTGGAGTTAGATAGTTTATAGGAAACTTGTATATAGGACGTTTTATAATGTTACATACCCAAGGTACAAACGACAAGGGACCTCAACAGTCATGTAAGGAGTGCTACCGGAGAGGACTCAGAACGTACTCGAAGGTGAGCTCTACAGCTGCCGAAGGGCACTGTAGGGCAGGTTGTAGAAAAGTTCGGTGAGAACTCCGAATGTACTGCGACTAGACCGAAAGCATCGTTAGCTTCAGGGAAGAAGCAACGAAAGCGATCAGCCCAGCTGGGAGCCAAGTGCGGGGTAATCGCGCAACCAGAGAATAGGCCTTAAATAGCCGAAGGACCGGTGAAGCTTTTGGGTAATAAAGAAGGAAGCTTGGGAACGATTTGAGATCGTTCTCCAAGCTGAAGTCTTCCTAGCAATTCTGCGATTGGAATCCGTTGCCTCTGCGACTGGACTCCGAACAGCCTTTGACTTGTGACTGTGTGAAGAAGCCCATCTCCGACTAAGTCCCCTTGTTGCCCACGGGTAACACCATTACAGGTAAACTGAAATATCAGGTAGAATTTGCACGTAGTCCGCCGTGGGAAAGCTTTTGATGGTCGGGAACCTCAAACTACAACTTTTTTAGTGCGACGTTTTTAATCTAGAATAAATTTTTTAAAGCAACAGCATCAGGTCTCGGGTTCTCATTGGACAGCTCTGCCAACAAGATCAATAAGAAAGAAAGGCAGGTGAAACTAGTAGCCGGGGCCAAAAACAATGTTGGAAAGAAAGTGTCTTCTTACTCCAGTTATATCTTTTTAGGGCTGACATAATCAGGCTACATCACACCTTTAACCCACACAGCACACCGCACACCGCACACCGAGAAAAAGCAAGGCATCTCTCTCTTTTCCTTCCTTTCCACACACACAGAATCCCAGCCCGTGTCGCTGCCGCCTTTGCCTCTTGGTTGTATCTTACAATCATTCTTTTCTGCGAAACATCCCTCTGTTTTACATCAATATAGAAGGCAAGTTTGAAGTGCTGATATTGGGATTCTTAGCGATGTAATCTGCGCTCGTTTGAGGTAAGGACACCAACATTGCCCATCTGAGCCTTTAGAGAAACCTACCTGTTCATTTCATCTCCCTTTCCCCAGGCGACAGTAATTTAATTTAACCTGTCAGCTCCTGTCTTCTCTACTGCCTAGCTCTTCGCTTGGTTCACTTATCCGATCTTTATGGCAAGGTCTTCTTCGTTGTTGCTGATGTGTATATTGATCAGATGGCTGCCCCAATCGCCGACAAATGGCGGTCCCAGCTGCACGAAGATCTGGATTCCTTTCTAAACGCAGCATCGACCCAGCCGACCGTACGTCCACATTCTCTCGAGCTACCTGCAGGACCAACCCCAGTACGACACGATGCAGAGCCTTGTCCCCATTGAAGAGATGGAGGAGCGCCTCCAACTTGCGAGGGAGATCAGCGCCCACTTTCGGAGCGGTTACGGGAGCGATGATGAGAGCGATGCCGATCCGCCTCAAATGACCGCTCTTGAGCTGTCGATTATCTTGGTTGTGCCGCTGGCAAATCTCCGTAAGGTAAAGGTCTCAAAAGATCGACTTGCGACGGTAGGACGGTTGGTCAAGAAGTGTGCGTTGATGCATTTTGAACCTCGAAGAGTTTGCTGAGAAGCTAGCTGGAACTAGTCCTACAGAAAAGCCAGGCCGAAGAAGTTGGGAATGCTGCCCCATCCAACCCAAAGGCCAAACCGATTCCTTCACGGAAACCCTCCAGGCACGAAAGTAAATCTGGCCCTACGCCCTCTAGGAGCAAAAGTGGATCTCGACAGTCGTCCCGCAAGCGTAAAGCAGATCCAGACGCTGCCTATGACCCCGCAGAAAAGTTTTCTATTTCTCGACGAGAGGACGAAAAGAGGCAGTGTAAGGCAAGAGACAAGTCCACTTGCATCCTTCTGGGCACCGCAGACCCAGATATTTGCCATATCGTCCCTTTCGCTTTCAACTCAAACAGAGACAATCTCAATGAGACTGAGAGGCTCCTTACCTCCTACGGCCTCATGTGTGCAGACTTCACTTATATCCCCCTGATAGCCGATCACCTTGGCTGCTCAGACCGATCGTGGAATATGATTTCGTTGAACAAGCAGATGCATAAATGGTGGGCAAACGCCCACTTTGCCCTCAAATGTCTCGGTATATACCCTGATAGCGAAGATATCTGGGTAGTTCGAATCCAATTTCATTGGATGAAGCGCCAAAGCATGCAGAATCCTTATCACGAAATCGACCTCACTGCCTCTGAGCTCAAGAAGTTTGTTGACGGATCCACCGATTACTACGGAGATGCCAATCAGTACGAGGGCGAAGCTGTTGTGGTAGCTGCAGACGGCAGATCGAACTGCTCCCTCTGTTCCGGCCGAATCTTCCAAATCCGTATGGGTCCTAGTGAGGAGCCGAACTTGTCCGCCCAGAATATGGCAGAGAACATGAAGGCTATGCTGGATTTGCAGTGGGCCTGCATACAAATTTCCGTCATGTCTGGTGCCGCCGGATCGCCTGAGTTTTTAGAGGACGATGATGACGATGATGATGATGGGACTGATTCTCGAGTCCGTGCATGGCTCGCGACGACCCCCCTTGCACCTCCTAGCACAGCGAAACCCTCCGAGCGTCGCGAGAAGTCGCCGGAGAAAGGCCCTCGTACGAACCCCGAGTCGTCCTCGGCCTAGAAGCCTGAGGCGTCACCGGAGAACGCGCCTCGAGTGCCTTCCCTAGCCTCTGTCGAGGACATAGCCCGCCCTAGTACCAATCTCGGCAAGAGTCGCATGGCATTACCGGAAGACCAGCATCAAGCGCCCCCGCCCCTGACCTCTCTCGAGAACGCGCCACCCCCAACAGCCCCCGAGAAGCAAGCAGAGAGAACCGGAGGTACGGAAGTCGAACCTGGATTATCCGAGAACAAACCTCCTTTGGCAAAATAAAGGCTCCAACAAACCCGGTAGCGTCCCAGGGTTGTGTTGTAACTAGGGCTTTGACAAGTATGCGCCCCTCAGCTCCGATGATCGTTTCTCCTGCTCTAACGGCGGCGCCAGTGATCTCTACCTTCGGACTTTTGTTAATGGCGAGGAGAGGCAGAATACCAGCACCCGAGATTTCCCTTTCGATGCCAGGAAGATTATTAGCTTCCCAACCCGGCGCAACACTCTTCAGAACAATTTGTTGATGGCCTCTCTACGGAGTGTAGAGTCATGATAAGAGTCTGACGAGCTCCGGGAATAAGATCGGTAGAGCCAGGCCAGGCGTCCGCAGGTGGAACGGGCACAGGGCGTCGTGACGCAGGGTCGTTAACCCAAAGAGGCTCTAGTCGCGGAGACGGCGACGGGCACGGTGAAAAATAGGAAGGTGATTACTCTACTCCAGAGATCCTTTTTAAGTGATCGCGGGGAAGAAGAATCAAGGAAGCATCGCGTTGACTTCCAAGAATGGGGCCTTGCCGCCCAAGCGAAGAAGGGAAGGGCCTTATCTTCGATCATTACGCACGTCGAACTCGATCCTGGGTCAATCTCCGAGGTCCCTCGTGTGATGCATGATTCCACTGTTGACTGCAGGATCCCTGAAGAACTGGGGTAAATTGGGGAGGGTTGGATCCCCCGGCAAAGATGCCGTATTTGGTGGGTTCGACGAAGTTAATTACCGTGTTATTACCTCGAAAAGCTCAGTACCAAAGGAACGAAACCCTGAATTTCAGCAATGGCAACAATTTCCAGCAGGGGTGGCAGCGCAGCAGCTGGGCCGATTCCAGGCTAGCTCATGTTATATTAGGATGATACTAGGCTCTACTATGGAGAGAATGTGAAGATCCAGGTACCTCACTATTGATGAGCATTACTCAACGCAGCCCGACATCAGCCAAGCCGAGGCTAAAAGCTGCCGCCAAGTCCGAAAAACAAGTCGACTTTGTCAGGTGCTTGAATGTTCTTTTCCAGCAAACTCCACTTGGAGAGCTTTAGCACATGTTCAACTGACCTGACTTTCTCTCTCTCTCTCTTTTGGATTGATTTCCGACTTGCAGGCGCGGCGGATTGCAGTGTACGAAGTACTCCGTAGTGTAGTCCGCACTACTCATATGTGCCTGGCGGTGCTGGCTTGTCTCTTTTCCCTCATCCACCTCGGCCAAACGATATGAGACGCTTTGCAAGCTCCACACATTCGTAAATGGAGCTTTAATCTCCATTTTGTTCTTTTTTCTCTCTTTTCCCTTCCTCCCTCTCTATCTCACCGCCCCTCTCTCCCTTCTCTCTCCTCTTGCTTCCCCGGAGAAAAAAAGAGGCCTAGACCAAAATTGTCGGCTAATGGTGTAAATCCCGACAACAACGCCTAAGAGGGAGACCCAAAAAATAACGACATCAAAAAAAAAAAAAAAAAGGGATCTCCAAAACAAAAAACACAATGGCGTCACAAGACGACTCCTCCCACTCAGCAACCCTGAGCCCAACCACCACGGCCGCGACCCCCTCCGCCGATGGCTTCCCGACCCACTTCCTCCCCTCGTCGATATCCTCCATGGCGTCCCCTAGGACCCCGAAGCGCGCGTCGGCCATGACGAAGACGTACATCACCAAGACATACCAGCAGGCGTCCACGCTGTTCCTGACGCGTCGGTTGCCCGAGGCACTCACCACTCTATTACCTCTCATCACGCCGCCTAGGTCCGGAGACGATGCTTCGGTCAAAGGGGGCCCGCCGGCCGAGTTGGCCCCGATTGCGAGGGCGCCGAGGAATACGCGGATCAAGGTGTGGAGCTTGTATTTGACCATTTTGAACGCGGTGCTGGAGATGGAGCCAGATGAGGGGAAGGATGCTTTTGGCACGCAGGAGTGGAGGGTGTTGTGTAATAAGGTGCGGGATGGAGACGTGTGGGAAGAGGTTGTGCAGAATGGATATCATGGCGTCGAGGGGGACGTTGACTCCGACGTCGTCATCAACCTGTAAGGCGGCATTTTCTCATCTGCTTCTTCTCATACTCTTGGGAAACTACTTTTTTGCTAACTGATTCGGTCCAGTGCCACGTTATTGCTTGCCCACGCCCGCACCCAGAACCTCAACCAGAAGAGACTTGAGACCTACCTCGCAACCTGCAACACTCCGAACCTCGACATCTCCCACCGCTTCAATGGCCCCCGAACGCCAACGAACCGATACATGTCCCCAGCGCGAGGAGCCGTCAGCGGCGCCGACACCCCGCGAGACCTCAACGCCCGCGTCAAAATACTCGAGCTCTACACGCTGCACGTCCTCCTCCGCAACAACGAGTGGGAATACGCCCGAGAATTCATCAGCGTGAGCTCCGTCCTCGACGAAGAGCGCCGCGAAGCCTTCCTCCAAGCCCTCGAGAGCCTCCAGGAGGAACAACAAGAGGCTGAGAGACGCGAGCGCGAGGAGCGAGAGAGGCAACAGGAGGAGCTGAGGCGAGATATCGAAGAGGCGCGGAGGCTGCGCGCTGAGAATGAGAAGATGGAGCAGCGGAGGTTGCAGGAGGAGAGGGAGCGGAAAGCGGCTGCTAGCGAGGTGGATTACGGCATAGAGGAGTCGCCGAAGCCTGTGCAGAAAGCCAAGCCGCGGAATAACATCAAATCGGCGTTGTCGAAGGCGAATAATACTAATAATAACAACAGGAGGCCAGGTCCTGTCGCCTCGCAGCCGCTTACCCTTGGCGATCGAGCTACGCTCATGTTGCAGCGGTTCCAGGGCATGCTTGATCACCTGAGCGCGACGTTCCATACGAACCCTATCTTCCTACTCAGGTTGATGGCTTTTGTGTTGGGTCTTATTTTCATGTTTTCGAGCCGTGCTATCCGTGAGAGGGTGAAGAGGATAATGGCCGCCGCTTGGGGGAAGGTGAAGGCGACGGCGGGGATGGGTGTCAAGGTCAGTTATGTATGAGGTGGGGCGGAGGCAACGGGACAACTCAGTTAAAAAATGGGCTGGCCGCTGTCATAACCGCTCTTGGGGTTTACAGATGTTTTACAGATTTACATATTCCTTTTGCGTTATTACTACAGCTTCTTGGTATTATTATTGTTTGTTTGGCATATTTGGCGTATGGGAAGGGGGGAGGAGTGGATTGGAGAAGCTATCATGCATATGAAGATCTTAATAACTAAATTGCATTATGACCTTGCTTAACTACTGTTTCTGTCTGTTGTATGGCGCCCCTCGAGTTGTTGAGGAGCAGTGACTATTTCCGAAGGACCTAGATGGAGAGAGGTTCCGAAGCTTTGCGGAACGAACCCAAGCCCCTGCTGTTGATGTGAATGATTCGAAATAGTATCTGTGAACGGACTTCTTTTACGCGAATCGGTCGAAAGGGGACACGGTTAACGGATATTCTGTTGCGAGCATATGCCCGTCCCTGGAGCCTCGGAGGTCTGTTTTCACCGGTCCAACAACGGGAGCCTAAGAACATCTGAACCATCATCGTCATCTTACACTCCCATGACATCAGGGCGCCACTGCTACTACCATTGAACGAACTTGAAACCCATACTCTAAATTTGTTTGACACTTATATGGCAGTATACCGACAATCTATAAGACGCCTATGCACAAAGCCCATGCAGTCCAAAATCCATACCGAGAAGGACAAAACCAAAAAAAAAAGCCGACAAGAAAAACTCCAACTCCGCATAAAGGCAAAAACCAAGATGCCCAGACCCGGGCAACACCGATGTTAGTAATTTGCCGCCCGATTCGTTTTTTTCTGGTAGAATAACTAGATTTCGCAAAAAAATCGTTAGCATCTGCGAAAAAAGGAGCTCAAAGGTCCAAGGGGGAAAACGTACATCTGTCCTGGAACTTCCCAGATTTATAATCTTCGGACACCCATCTCTATCCTTCTCCAACCGCGTACACTCGAAGCAGTAAAACGCGTCGGAGATGCCCTCGCCGCCGCACACGACGCACTTGTTCTGGTAGTTGCCGAAGGAGCACTCGTCGCAGATGCGGACGAGGGTGGTGGGGCGGACGTAGGAATCGCAGACGGGGCATTTGCCGTCGCATTTGTCGCAGACGCGGCCGATGGCGATGCCGGGCTGTTTGCGGCACATTACGAGGTCGCTGGAAAAGGACAAACAGGTTAGTATCAAAAAAACACAGCTTTGATATGGACGGGAGGCCGAGGTTGCGGGACTTACGGATGATGGCGAGACATGGTTGCGGGTTAGACGGAGGTTCGTGCGCTGGTTTGGTTTGCGCGGAGATTGTGGTAGGAATTGGGAGTGTGGTTGTGGTTGTTGAGGTGTAGGTCGAGTTCCCATGTGAATGTGCGACGCGAGGTTGATATCGTCGATGTTGAAGTCTTCCAGGTGGCGGTTGACGGTTGCTTTGTCAGCGTTCCAGGGTCCGGGGAATAGTGGATGTACCACTGCACCTCAGTACATTTGAGGCTTCAGAGTTACGGCTTCGCCCCGCATTCAGAACAGCCTTGGAATGTCCAGCAGGCAGAGCCGCACAGACCAGAACAGCTCCCTGAAGCTTCCATTTCGCATTTGAAATCTTGCCCTCGCCTCACACGACACACTGAACGGTTTTCCGGGGGATTCGTTGATGTTGTAGACAAGTTCCGGTATCAGTTTCTTGTATTATTAAGCTGTCGGTAGAAAGCTTCTGCTGATTTACGGGAAGCTTACCATCGATTTCGTCACCAACGGCTCTCCGTCTCCTCGACCATTTTTCTGCGCAACGGCCAGATCATCACCTACAGCTCGCGCGGCAAGCCGTTTTTTTCCCCCACCGACCATGTCCACCGAGATAATATCCGGCGCTCCAGCTCTGGGGGGCACACCCAAACCCGAAATCGACACCAACACCCTCAAGCGAAAAGCATCATCCAGCCCCCGCGCCGAACCCGACTCCCCGAAGCGCCCCAAGACGGAAGCACCGAGCGATAAGGTCCAATCCCCCACCCCGACCCGAACCTCCCCCGAAGCCAAAGCAAGCGATGTGGATCGAAAAGATCGCAGCGCCGTTTCTATCGAGGAGGCTCGCGCGCGCGTGGCGCGGGAAGAAAAGAGCCGGGGGAGACGACTGTTCGGCGGGCTCCTCGGGACGCTGAACCAGCGGGGGATGACGGCGCAGCAGCAGAAGAGGTTGGAGATTGAGAAGAAGCAGCAGGAGAGGTTGAAGCAGCAGAGGGTGGCGGCGCTGGAGGCGCAGGCGGGGAGGAAGTCGAAGATTGAGGAGAGGAGGAAGGTGTCGGAGATTCACTGGAAGGAGCTGGTGGTGAGTTCTACGACCCTACGAGGCGCTGGGCTTTCGGTTTATGGGGAGGAAATATTTGGACACAAGCTCTAACTTCGTCTTTTCTTCTGGTTACTAGTTGAGGGAGCAGCATAGGGCTCTGAGGCAACGGGCGAGGGTGTTGCATACAAAGACGCAGCCATCAATTGTAAGCCCTCCCTTCACGTACTAACAAACTTCATCACATCATTGATGACTCTTGGCCATATTTGGCTGACCGGTTTTACTAGCAATGGAAGCCGTGGAGGTATACCGAAGCCCAGAAGGAGATTATCCGAGAGCAGAAAGAAGAGGCCGAAGAGAAGATCAAGAGAGACCTAGAGGAATTCCAACTAAAGAAAGAAGCTCATGCGCGGAAATTCAACCTACCGCCACCCCCAAGACGCGAGGAGCCCCAGGAGATCAAGGTGTCCCGGGAAGCACCTACTGTGAAGGAAGCGGACGAGACATCGACGGTAACAACGAAGGATGCCGATTCCACCACAGTCGTCACCGAGGAGCCCAAGGAGGTTCGCTCTGATGTTGATAAGGAGCAGAATGATGAGTCGGGGGACGTTATGATGGAGTCGGGTGAGGACGTTGTCATTTACTGAGCGATGTCTTTTTTTCTTTTCTTTACTTCTTTTCCTCGGTTTTACTCTGTACGGTTTACTGGTTGCTGGCGGCATCACTCGCACTCTCTCTTTTCTTCTTTGTTTTCCTGGATGTTTTTGTGGTTATATTAGTTTTCTCCTCGTGTTTCGAGTGATATCCCCCAGCATTGCAAAGGCGCATGGTTTTATCTCTGTTTCGATCGTTGTTTGCGTGTACTGCGAGGATGAGGGCGGCTTTGATTTCTTTCTGTTTCCCCCGACAAACGGCCTTTGTTAAACGCGAATTCGCGAGCAGTTCTACAATTGTAGCCCATTGCTCAAACTTAGTAATAGAGCATGTGCTTCAGACAAACAGCATCATTCGTGTCTGACCCTACTTAGTTCTTAGAACTGCCAGATGAAGACCCCGACCCCGCGGACACTGGACACGCAACGCATCAAAGGGGGCGGTGGTGAAACAAGGTTGGTCTCCAGCTCGGGCACTTCGCTAGCACCTCTCACATGAAAAAAAAGCACACCTAAGTACCTCTTTCATTGATTTCAAACCCGGCCCCTCCTCCGCCCAAGATCCACGAAACCCAAAAAGCAAAACCAATCACCAACCTCTATTCCCACCATGTGCAGCCACACCAAAAAAGAAGCAAGCAATAAGCCCACAAGGAAGGGAGGGGCAGAGGAGGGGATCAAGCGGTGTGGTTAATACGTAAATCGGGCTTTCAGGACTTGATCTCACTCTGAACAAGCTTAGACCCCCTCCAGAGGCGAAAAAAGGTTCCCTCGGAGGAGCTTGGGAAGCGGGGGTGAAGCATGACATTTGCCACCCAGGGGTCTTGACGTGAACTTGAAAGAGGGGAAAGGATTGGGAAGCTGAAAGGGTGGTGGTCGCCACCCGGAGATCAATTGATCAAATTGATGGATTATCTTGGCCTAATTCGTCGTGTCGCCGAGGCATGATTTGGTTTGTGTTACCTGTTAGTCCGGAGCTATTTGCATGCGGATGCGGGGGACGCGGGGGTGGAGGGGAGGACACAGGACACAGAAAACACAGGCTAAAGCTCCGAGGGGGGCAGGGAGAGGAGAGAGCTAAGGGAGCATGAGCTCCGTCGCTATAGCAAATTGAACTATAAATCCCCCGAGCTACCTTGCTGTCCATGACTCTGACACTCCTCTTCAATCCTCCCCCTCCCCTCATCTAGATATCCTATCCTCCTTTACACATTCCTCATATACTCCAATTGCAATTCTAGTCTCACATATAAACCACTTCTGTTGAAATCAACTACAAAACAATGGTTGACAAGATAGTCCCCAACGATCCCCGAGTTGAAAGCCACACCGCCCTCATCCGCGGCAAAACCTACCACTACCTCCTCGCCAACCCCCCCACCTCCCCACCCGTCGACACCGTCATCCTCCTGCACGGTTTCCCCGACCTCAGCCTCGGCTGGCGCTACCAGATCCCCGCCCTCCTCGCCCTCAACCTCCGCGTCATCGTCCCCGACAACCTAGGCTACGGCGGCACCGACGCCCCCGTTGAGCCCGAGCGCTACTCCCTCAAGAACCTCTCCGACGACGTTGCCGAGCTCGTCAAGCACGTGTGCGGACCAAACGTCCCCGTCATCGTCGGCGGGCACGATTGGGGCGCGGGGCTGGCGTGGAGGGTCGCGCTTTGGCATCCCAAGATCGTGAAGGCGGTGTTTTGCGCTTGCGTGCCGTATGGACCGCCCAAGGAGAAGTGGGTGCCGTTGGATGTTATCATCAAGGCGGGGAAGTTGCAGAACTTTAGATATCAGCTGCAGTTCCAGGGCGAGGATGTCGAGAAGCAAATTCAGGGCAAGGAGAAGATTAAGCAGTTCTTGAATGCCATGTTTGGCGGGAAGACTCCCGATGGGGAGTCTGGGTTCTCGACCCGGGACGGCGTCCTTTTTGATATCGTCGAGAAAGTGGGGCAGTCGCCGCTCGTTACCCCCGAGGAGATCGACTTTTACGCCGAGCAGTTTGCGAGGAACGGTCTGCACGGTCCGTTGAATTGGTATAGGACCGGCGAGCTCAGCTACAAGGAGGAGGTGCCGCTGCTGAAGAAGGGCCTCAAGGGTCTTCGCATCAATATTCCTAGCCTGTTTATCGCCGCTTCGAAGGATCAGGCGCTACCGCCAGCGATGGCGCAGAGCATGGGTGAACACTTTGACCGGCTGACGAAGGTTGAGGTCGATGCGAGCCACTGGGTGTTGTGGCAAGGGGCGGAGGAGGTGAACCGGCACCTGAAGGACTGGCTGCAGACGGCGGTCTGGAACCCCCGGAGGCCGTCCCTTTGAAGGAGTTGGGGAAATGAGGGTTGATTCTCTTGGTATTTGGATTAAATAGGGCATCGGGGCACCTATTTGGAAGCGTTCAAGATGTAGGGCTAGTTTATGTACTCGAGTTAAACAATGAATTATGATTAATTGTCATCAGGTCTCTCCAGAGTGTTATATGTGCCCAGGTCGCCGCGGTCTCGACGTCCTGCCCGGTATATGGTAGTAGTTCATCTCCAAGCGAGTGATGCCCTCGGCGTGCCCTCGGCCTCTCGGCACTCACCCCGTGGCCTTTCTCATTTTAGCTTTCCTGGACGTTCCTTGTCGTTCCTCGAGTCTGCTGGGTGGTGTCGACAAGTGTGGCAAGGCGCTACTTATTCTGGCTCTACGTCGTTGGAAAGAACTCATGGTATGAGATCCTTCGCATGCTTGTTGCGATAGATAAGTCTTATGGAGACCACCTCATCATTTGAGATTGAATTTCTGGCCGCTGATCACAGGCGCGCCAGCCTTCGCCTTCTTATTGGGCTTACCGCACATGGCGCATGCTTTCCGGAAGTTAGCTAACTTGGTTCCTAGGCTGGCTCTAAGAGAGAGGCGGGAATGATTACTCACCATCTTTTTGATATGCGCAAGACTGGCAGTACGTAAAGCCTTGGGATACCTTGGTCTTGCATTTTGAGCATGAACTCGCATACTGAGCGTAAGGATTCTTGGCAGATTTCGATAGTAGTTTGCTCTGAAGTTTGTGTTAGAAAGGAGACAAATAAATTAGATGGAGAGCTGGGGAACCAACCTTGCTAACACCAGCGTTTGCTAGCGTCACACTCTTCTTATCTGTCCCCTTGGTTGAAGAAGCCGGAGAACCGTAGTACATCTCGCTCTTTTTCTTGACCTCCGGGGTCGCAAGGGTTGTCCCCTTGGTGAGCTTCTGGCACTTGGAGCAGACCATGATTGCTGTGGCGGGTTTTCGTGAGGCTGATGATGTAAGGCGTGATGGAGTTGCTGGTAAAATCTGAACAGAGCAAGTCAAGGTCACTCTGGGACTAATAGCTTGTGAGAGTGTTTGTAAGGAAGGCACAGTTAGAATGCTACGTAGTTCATGGATTGTGTGTGAATTAGGCTGATAAGGCGGTGTGAGTGTGAAGGATGGATGTCGTGTGTTGGTTGAAGCTCGGCTGTTTGATAATGGTTGATATAGAGAAGATCTCAGGCCTCTTCAGGGGTCTTTCCAAGCACTGCAGCCGCCGTGGGATATTCTTAGTAACCCCAGCCACAAATATCTCCAAGCTAAACTTTACATAGTGCAAGTGTGGGATGATGTGCATCCTGTACTGTGCGGTGCTGCAGGCGTCCGAAGTCTTGCTTGTAGTGTACTTCGTACTTCGTAGTGCGCTTCAATGTCAGGCCTCGTATAATAAACTCCGACTGTACATGTACTTGGCTGGATTGGGCTAGTTGCACCGACCCTTTCAAGTTATTTCCACCTCAGCCACTGCTTTCGCATCAGCCCAACGGCTCCTTCGGAATCGTCACACCAGCATTCGGGCTGAAAGGGAAGAAGGAAATGGAATCAATTGATGCCCGCTAGAAACAGTCTTGCAAAATCCGCGTCTTAAATTTCACCGTGTCAAGAACTGGGAGCGAGCATAGATAAAGAGAGGGAATGTTATCTCAGCAATTTTCTTCAAAGAAGTACCTTGACCTCCTACACTACTTCGAACAGGAAGTTTATATTGGAGGAAAGTGGGCTGCCCACCTGTAACATGCCCCAGCCACAAGTGCAAGCACAAGCTTGCAGCTGGGATGCCAGGCTGACACAGTTGTTGTCATCTCCAATACTGTCCAGCACTTGTCCAATACTGTCAACCTGTCGCTTTGGGCAAGTAGTGTACAGTGCTCCCAGCCCGGCTCGACGGTGCTACGTAGGCTCCGTCTTGGTTCGGTTCTTGGTCTTTGCAAGTTTTACAGTTTACCCCTGTCTCCAAAAACCCAATGATTCTTGAGCATTTGTTCACACCACGTAACTTCGTACTCCTTGTAGGCAACGTCTGCGCCAGAAAAGGAGGCTGTGCTGGGCTGGCCGCGACAAATGAATTCGGAAATATCGAACCCTTTGTCAATCATCCGCATCCGCATCCGCCTTCGAGACTTCTGAAAGAATCTCCCATCCCCGAACACGTAATTCAACTTCACTAATGTTTCTGGAGCGAACTGCTACTACGACGCCAAGCTGAGCTGACGAACTTCGTCCGTCCCTCGAAAACTTTCCCATTCGTTTGGTGCGCACCTTGACATCTGAAAGCGAAATAAGGAAAAAAAGGACTACGCAGCCTTTTCGACGATTTTCACCCTTCCCCCTTCGCTCATCATCTCGAAACCCCCCCCCCCCCCCCCCTTTGTCGAGCCCCTCCGAATCTGTTTACCCGCCCAATGAAACATCTCGCTCGCTGAGTTGCAACAAAGCTCGGAAGCATTCCAACAATTCGAACGTCCCTCGTTATCCGCATGCAGCCCATTAATCCTAATTCATCATCGCAATCGAGCCTGTCCTGATCGAACCGAACCCCCGTATTCGCCATCCTAATCCTCGCAGCCCCCGAGGGCTTCCCTTTCCGCCATGTCGGACAGACCTACGCGTGGGCGGCCCCAGCACTCGCGGAACAGTCTCATAGATCTAGAAAACGAACAACCTGTATATTACACCGGCCAGCGCTCCGACCTTAATGACGATGACCTCCTTCGATCCTATACCGCCGACCACGACCCCCAGAGTCGCCCATCCGTTTCATATGACGACTTCGTAGGAGGTGCAGGAGGAAGAGGAGGAGTGGGTGGTGGCGGTGGCGGCGCCTTCAGAGACCAGTATTCGACTGGTGCACCACCTCCTCAACAACAAGCCGGTGTCGTCGGCGCTAACACAGGTCCCTACCAACTAAACCGCTACGAGAGCAGTCAGTCATCAGGGCTGGGTAACTACCAGCGGTACGCCGATGACTTCGACGACTATCCCACCGATGCCGACTCGTACTACCAACAAGGCGGCGCTGTCCCGCCCTCGACTGGCCCGACCCCGGCCCGGCAGAACGCGCGACAACGGAATAGCGTTCTCGGGCTCGGTGGTGGCTTCTTCGGTCGAGTGAAGAATCGGTTAGGCATGGGCCAAGGCTACTCGGAGATGGACTTACCTTTGACGGAACAAGCTAGTACGAGGGTGGACTCGGGCAATCTTGATCAAAGGAGTACGACCAAGAAGGAAAGCAAATTTGATCTGGGCAATTTCAAGTTCGGCTTTGGAAGATCGAAACCCGATCCGGCGACCCTAGGCCCTCGTATAATATATCTCAACAACCCGCCGGCGAACGCGGCGAACAAATATGTCGACAACCACATCTCGACGGCAAAATACAACGTCGCGACCTTCCTCCCAAAATTCCTCTTTGAACAGTTCTCCAAAGTCGCCAACATCTTCTTCTTGTTCACCGCAGCGCTACAGCAGATCCCAGGACTGTCGCCGACGAATAAATACACGACCATTGCGCCCCTTATCATTGTGCTGCTGGTGTCGGCTGGTAAGGAGTTGGTGGAAGACTACAAGAGGAGACAAGCCGACAAGGGCCTCAACATGTCCAAGGCCCGCGTCCTGCGGGGGTCTGAGTTTACCGAAACGAAGTGGATCAATGTGGCCATAGGCGACATTATCAGAGTCGAATCCGAGGAACCATTCCCTGCCGATTTGGTTCTTCTTGCGAGTTCCGAGCCTGAAGGTCTCTGCTATATTGAAACGGCGAACCTCGACGGCGAAACCAACCTGAAGATCAAGCAGGGCCTGCCGGAAACTTCGACCATGGTTAGTACGAGCGAGCTCTCCCGCCTAGGTGGGCGGATCAAGTCAGAACAGCCCAACAGCAGCTTATACACGTATGAAGCTACGATCACGATGCAGACGGGCGGTGGTGAAAAGGAACTCCCTCTCAACCCTGAGCAGCTTCTCCTCCGCGGCGCTACCCTGAGGAATACCCCCTGGATCCACGGCGTCGTCGTCTTTACCGGCCACGAGACAAAGCTTATGCGCAATGCCACGGCGGCACCGATTAAGCGCACCAAGGTCGAGAAGAAACTCAACCTCCTCGTTCTTCTCCTGGTCGGCATTCTCTTGGTTCTCAGCATCATCTCGACCGTCGGCGACCTGGTGACCCGTAGGATCGACTTTGACTCCCTCTCGTACCTCATGCTGGAGCCAATCAGCGATGCGGGTCAGATTGTCAGGGCTATTCTAAAGGACATGGTCACCTACTGGGTTCTCTTCTCGTCTCTCGTTCCTATTTCCCTCTTCGTCACGGTCGAAATCGTCAAGCTTTGGCACGGTCTGCTCATTAACGATGACCTGGACATGTACTACGATCAGACGGACACGCCGGCCAACTGCAGGACGTCCAGCTTGGTGGAGGAGCTCGGCATGGTCGAATACGTATTCTCGGACAAGACCGGCACGCTTACCTGCAATATGATGGAGTTTAAGCAGTGCAGTATTGCCGGCATCCAGTATGCCGATGAGGTGCCCGAAGACCGGAGAGCGACGATCCAGGACGGCGTCGAGGTTGGAATCCACGACTTTAAGACACTTCGGCAGAACCTGGAGAACCAGCACGAGACAGCCGCAGCCATCGATCACTTCCTTGCGCTCTTGGCCACCTGCCATACCGTCATTCCCGAGCGAGAGGAGGAGAAGGGGGGCAAGATCAAGTACCAGGCCGCTTCGCCGGACGAGGGTGCGTTGGTCGCCGGTGCCGTGGAGCTCGGCTACACCTTCACCGCACGTAAGCCCAGGTCGGTTATTATCGAGGCTGGTGGTCAGGAGCTGGAGTACGAGCTCCTGGCCGTGTGCGAGTTCAACTCTACCCGAAAGCGAATGTCAACCATCTACCGGTGCCCCGACGGCAAGATTCGGTGTTACTGCAAGGGAGCCGATACGGTTATTCTTGAGCGCCTCAACGAAAATAACCCCCACGTCGAGGTCACGCTGAGGCACCTTGAGGAGTACGCGTCGGAAGGTCTTCGGACGCTTTGTCTAGCCATGCGAGAGATTCCCGAGCCGGAATTCCAGGAATGGTACCGGGTATTTGACCAGGCCCAGACCACCGTCGGCGGCAACCGTGCCGAGGAGCTGGACAAGGCCGCCGAGATTATTGAGCACGACTTTTTCCTACTTGGAGCCACGGCCATCGAGGATCGTCTCCAAGACGGTGTGCCGGAAACGATTCACACCCTCCAGCAAGCGGGCATCAAAGTTTGGGTGTTGACAGGCGACAGGCAGGAGACGGCCATCAACATCGGCATGAGTTGTAAGCTGCTCAGCGAGGACATGATGCTCCTGATTGTCAACGAAGAATCGGCCGAGGCGACGCGCGAGAACATAACAAAGAAGATCGAAGCCATCCGAACGCAAGGCGACGGCACGATCGAGCTCGAGACGCTGGCGCTCATCATCGACGGCAAATCGCTCACGTACGCGCTCGAAAAAGACCTAGAAAAGCTCTTCCTCGATCTCGCCGTCATGTGCAAGGCCGTCATCTGCTGCCGCGTGTCGCCGCTCCAAAAGGCGCTCGTGGTGAAACTCGTCAAGCGGTACCAGAAGGAGTCGATCCTGCTCGCTATCGGCGACGGGGCGAACGACGTGTCGATGATCCAGGCAGCGCACATCGGCGTCGGTATTAGCGGCGTCGAGGGTCTGCAGGCGGCAAGGAGCGCGGATGTGGCGATTGCGCAGTTTAGGTACTTGAGGAAGTTGTTGCTCGTGCATGGTGCGTGGAGCTATCAGCGGGTTAGCAAGACGATTTTGTTTTCTTTTTATAAGAACATTACTCTGTACATGACGCAGTTCTGGGTAAGTCTTGATTGGCACAGTTTTTCTTGCTTGGATTCCTTTTCTTCTAACACTCACACAGTACACTTTCCAAAATGTGTTTTCCGGACAAGTCATTTACGAATCATGGACACTATCCTTCTACAACGTCTTCTACACGGTCCTCCCTCCCCTGGCACTAGGCATCCTCGACCAGTTCATCTCGGCGCGTCTCCTCGACCGGTATCCGCAGCTCTACCAGATGGGCCAGCGCAACGAGTTCTTCCGACTCAAGGTCTTCGTGCAATGGGTCGGCAACGCCGTCTATCACTCGATCATCCTGTACATCTTCGGCGAGCTCATCTGGTACAATGACCTCGTCCTCGGCGACGGCAAGATCGCGGGCCACTGGGTATGGGGTACGGCCCTCTACGGCGCCGTGCTCCTGACGGTCCTCGGCAAGGCGGCGCTTATCACGTCCAACTGGACAAAGTACCACGTGCTGGCGATCCCCGGGTCCATGGCGATCTGGTGGGTGTTTATCGCCGTGTACGGTATCGTGGCGCCCATGGCCAACGTGTCGAGGGAGTACACGGGGGTTATACCCAAGCTGTACGGGAACCCGATCTTCTGGCTGCAAACTGTGGTGTTGGCGGTTATGTGTCTCATGAGGGACTTTGCTTGGAAGTTTGCTAAGCGGATGTATTTCCCGCGGACGTATCATCATATTCAGGAGATACAGAAGTATAACATTCAGGACTACAGGCCACGGTAAGCCCTTTTTCTTCCCTTTCTCTTGCTCATTCACAGCACGAAACTAATATTTTCTTTTCCCTTCCCTTTCTAGAATGGAGCAGTTCCAAAAGGCGATCCGCAAGGTCCGACAGGTCCAGCGCATGCGCAAACAAAGAGGCTACGCCTTCTCGCAGGCGGAAGAAGGCCAGACGAAGCTTATCCAGGCGTACGACACGACGCAGCATCGTGGTCGGTACGGAGAGATGGCGAGCTCGCGGCCGGGGGCGGCGGGACATCCCTTCTAGGGGGTGGGGAGGTGGTTTATTCCTTCTTTTTACACACGGCTCCTCACTTTTTCTTCAAATCTTCATCTCGCATTTCTTTTTTTTGGACCCTATGAAGTGTATGGATTATAAACTATGAGAGGGAACCATTGTTCTGTTCCTGGTGCTTTTTCTTGTTTCTGTTTGCCTCGAGTTATTCTTTTGAGGGTGGAGGGGTTCTTTCTCTGTATGTATGGAATGTATGTATTTTTCTTCTTTTTTTTTCCTTTTCTTTTTTTCGGTCTGGGAAAGGGTAGGGACAGAGATATTCCGCCTTTTATGTATGAAAAAACAAGAAGATAAAGATTTTATGGCCTCTTGAGATTCTTTTTGCAACTTGAACTTTTTTTTTTTTTGGTGTGCTGTGCTGAGAGGGATGAGGGTATCGTTTGATAACCCGTTTTCTCTCTCTCGGGGGATCTCCAGCGTTCTAGCGAGGATACAAGGTAGAGGGATGATGTGCTATGATACGTCGAATGAGTTATCCGAGGAGGAATGTTCATGACACGTTGATGTTGGAACGGCCTAGTTTGTGTGTTGTTTTCTCGGCTCGAGGATGGAGGAATGTGTGAGAGGGGAAAGGAGCACGAATGCCGTACAAAAAAGGGATCAAATGGGAGAACAAACCACGAACGTTTTCAAGCTATACAACAAACAGTGCGACGCTACTCTTCTCCTATAGCACTTCGTACTGTTATACCTGACCGAAAGGGAAACCAGCAACGGCTCTGCCGGTCATCCATCTCGAGAACGTTGGAAACGTGTCATTGCCCAAGGAATTGGAATACGGAGAGGGTAGTCGGAGGGTTTGAACTCCACAACCCATCAAGGGACCATTGTTGAAGAGTTTTTGTGCCTAGAATGCTTAACTTTATATATATATATATATACATATATAACAATCAACAAACCAGTTAGAAAATCAATAATTATTCTCATGGACTCTCCTTGAATTCGAGCAGGAGAGGACTGTCAAGAACCCCTTGAGAAAACAACACGAAGACGATGAGATGCACTCTTCAGAGTTCGCCAATACAATCCAACAGCCCATCCCAACCAAGGCAAAAAGCGTCCTTCCCCTCCCTCTTCTCTTCATGCGCCCTCGAATTTCTGTTTAATAATACCAACGTCAAGCTTGGTCCTCTCTTCTCAGCCAGCTTGTCTCTCTCTATTACCCCGCAAAATAGAATCGAAGAACTGGCCCTTCCACTCATATTCCCCCCCCCCCCGCCCTTCGCCGGTCTTTCTCGGCGCAGGGGAGAAAGCTGGTCTCAAAAACGCGGGGGTGGTAGCATTGACCGGACTTAGGGGGGGAGCAGGGAAACACCAAACAAGGAAACTATTAAGATCAATTGATTGATGGGTTTCTTTTCTCTTCCGTCTCTTTTTCTAATGTCGCTATTCACATGACCCTCCCCGACGGCGCTGCGACCTCGCTGCAGGAAGAAAGGAGAGAAAGAGGAAATAGCTAACGGAATATTTCTTCCTCTTGCTAGATTATTAATCCAAGTAAAAACAAGGCGAACGGAAGAGGAAGCAAAGAAAGGGAATATAAGGCTTGTACCGAGGTATCATCGAGATGCTCTCTCCCCCGACCTCCAGCTTCTATCAATTCCCAATTTCCTACACCAATTAACGCCTCTCTGGACTCCTTGAAAGAGCATAGTTTTGAAACTGGCAGAGTCTACAAAAAAAGAATCTGTGCACTCGAACGACGGCATCAGTGCTCTCAGTCCCCCAGATTCTTGGCGCCCGAACTAACCCACCTCGGCGTCTTGGGCCCGTCACCCCAAAAACAAAAAAAAGGGGTCGCATTACCCCGGATTTTGGCCAAATGCCAAAATCGCCAAAACTTAGTCCCAACATCCAGGGAGTTCGAAAAAGAGGTCAGCTGGGCAGCGCGCGGGAGGAACAATCAACCTCCAACCCCCCCGGCCCTTTTCTATTACTTCAATGTTTCAAATTATATGGCCCCCTTATACAGGGAACATTGCCATCTTAGTCCCTGGGAATAAGACTATTAGAATACGTATATCGAATTCTCCCTAGACAAGTGGGGGACGCAAAAGACATCTAACTCCCGCAAACTTGACAACCTCCTCCCCTCCTGCATCCCTTCATCCCCCCCGTCACGCCCAGGCCCAGATATCCCAATTGCCGTTACCCCACGCAGCAAAAAAAAAAAACCAACACACACGGCCCAATGGTCTATGCAGCGCTAGGGGAATTGAACAGCATTGGCGTTTTGCTCTGGCTAGTGCCCGGAGCATGCTCTCGTGACCTCATGACTCGTGCCATTTTACTGTGTAATCTACTACGTACGAAACAAGAATGCTGCGTTTCTTCTTCTTCATTTGAGCCGAGGCTTCCTTGTATATATGGTATATGTATGATGTATGTATGTATGTATGTATATGTATGCATGCAGTAATAGTAACAACTCATCCCTTTCCCCCAAGGAGGAAAAGACAAAAGTAACATCCCCTCTCTTCTCACCAATATTTTTTTTGTAAAACGCTCCCAGACCTCCCTTTCCTTCCTCCCCTGGCCCTCCCATGATTATACAGTAGGTAATAAGTCATAAAGTCGTGAACCCATGGCAAGGGGCATCCCCACTCACCCTTCCTTCTCCACGTTTTTAGTCGTCCCTGATTCCCACCCCACACCCCCCTGACGAAACCAACTTAGCAGTTTCTCTTGTGACTAGCTAGTCATGGCCGTAGCAGGGAGTAGTGTAGATCTTGTAAGCTAGAAACAGCGAGCAGCAGCAGCAACAGCAGCAGCTAATGCGCACGGTTCCCCCTTATTCGTTCATCGACTGACCATTGGCGTCACCAGCTCGATGCTCTTGGGCCTCGAGTAACCACCTGGCCGACGAGACGGGAGCGGACGATCCACCCCGCTGGAACTGTAGTGACCACCGTACCCACCACCACTAGCCATGCCCATCCCCGACGAGGCGTACCCCATTTTCGCGTACGCACTGTCGTAGGTCGACGAGAACCCCCCACGTGGATACGTCGTCTCCGGACTTGCCGCGCTGCGCGTGAATGGCCAGAGGCTGGATCCTACTCCACCACCAGCACTACCTGTCGTCGGTGAGGGCGGGCTGCCCGACCGGATGGTAAGTGACCGAAGAGCCGAGATTGCTGCTGTTGCGTCACCAGGCATCACTGGCGAGGACGCAAAGTAGGTTGACGTAGGTCTAGAGGGGCAGGCCCGCGGGATGATGTCTTTGGGTTCGCGGTAGTGTCCCGAACTGTATAATGATGATGTGGATGAGTTGGTAGATTGTTGTTGGTAGCCCGTGCTTCTCGCCCCGTGGGGTGGAATGTGCTGGAATGAGTTTTCGTCATATTCGCGGCAACTGTGAGAACGTATTGGTCATTCTCTTTCTCTACTGCTAGGGGGGTTATGCATGGGGTAATACATACGCTTCTGAGCAGTAAAGGCATCGGTCGTCGGCGGGTAGGAACTGCTTTTCGCAAGCCATACTAACACGATAACATAATTAGCTTGGAAAATAAAATCAAAATAACGACGAAAAAAAGTAGGGAGAAAAAAAATCTCAAAAAAAGAAAGAAAAAAAATCTCTAGGCGCTGTGGCGGCCTGCAGGAACAGTGCTACTATCATCCTATCGCCCCGAACCATTCGTCGAACCTTTCGGCTCATGAGAGCACAACGGCGATCCCCGTTCACAATTTCCAGTCACGTCGCAGGTCAGGTGGAGATGCACGATGACGGATGGGGTAATAAGGCCCCAACAAGTGACCCGCCTCTGAACTTGGCTTGCGTGAGGAGACGAAGAATAACTACTCTTTCGCTATTTCCTCGGGAATTGGTGTGCATACCGACCTCCCTTGGCGGGAACAGTCGACGATGGCCCGCCATGGCGCAAAAGATGGAAAGGGGAGGTAAAAAGCAGAGGAAAAGAGGAAAGAAAAAAAAAAGGTCGTGAAAGAGAAGAAAATAGAAACAAAATCAACCAAAACTTACCAGTACTGGGGAAAGGTATCTCGACCGTCCCCGTCATCAGCGTACTCGTAATATTCCCTTTCCCTTTCCTTGGGGCTCTTCCCGAGTTTGTAGTTCGATTGGTCCCTCGACTTCTTAGATGAGCTGCCAGAACTTCGCTGTCGTTGCGAGGAGCTCGTCGCTTTCCTCACGTCAGTCAGGGATGTGTTCGCAGAAAGGCCTTGGCCGGATTTCCTCCGGCTGTGGTGTGTGCTCGGCATGTTGATGTAGTTGAAGAGTGTGTGTTTTGTGAATTAGAAAGCGTAAAAGTGAGAGAGAGAGACGTCGAGTTCCGTGTTAGCCAGGCGGCCCTGGATCAAGCAACGTTCAAGTACCAGCCAAAAGTATGGAGAGAGAGATGGGCGGTAAACGAAGGCCTTGCTGAATAAGGCAGAAAGAAGAGAGACGGAAAAATGAGAAAAAAGATGGGGAGATAAAGTATTATGTTGCTTCCGGTCTGGAGCTGTGTGGGGTTGACGCCTGTTTTTTTCGTTGTCCCACAAGCTCTACGAAGTATAAGCGAGCTAAACAGTCGATCGGGGGTCGTTCCCACTGAGGAGAACGGCTAGACGAGGGAGGGGGGATGAGCTTGAAAGGAGTCAGGGGGTTTTATCGATTCAAGCCCAAGATCCCCGCTTGGATGTGGATCAATCCGACAAGAAATACAAGGGCAAAGGGCGAGGAAGAAAAAAAAAAAATTTTTTTTCTCCTTTCAATCGCGATAATCTCCTAGATTAGGTGCGCGTGCGTACAGCCGATTCTCGGGTAGGCTGTTCAAGGTGGCGAAAAAGAGTCTGCTCAATTTGGGGGAGTGGTCACAGTGGTGGTGTGGTGTTTGGTGAACTTCCTTCCCAATGAAGCGATGCTGACCGGCGGTTAATCGGGGCTCCGAGCTGAATTGGAAATAGAAGCAGGTACGCAGCAAATCTTTTCTCGTCTTGTTGTTTTCTCTTCTTTCCTAATCCGCTGCGCCTTCTCGGAAAACTGGAATTCTCTATCGTTTGATCCTTGGCTATTGGTCGAACCAGGGAGTCAAATTGAAATTTGACAGGAAAATGTAGGGAGTGTGAGTGGGACGAGAGGCGCGAAGGTAATGCGAGGAAGAGAACGACGAATTGGCTGTGGCGTAGCCTTATAATTATTTCCCTTTGAGAATGAGCTGCCCACTATTTGTTTGGCACGACGAGCAGGAATCTTTTTGCCAAGAAATCCGGGGGAATCCAGAGCTCTAAAATACTCTAATAATAATGCGCAGTGCGGCGGCGGGAGGGGCTACTTTTCGCAGAAGGCAAACCCGGAGAATAGCTTGAGAAATCGGGGTTAAGGTCTTTTTGAACAAATCAATCAATCAAATTTCGGCGAGACCTGGATGGCTTCGACAAGAACCAGAATAGCGCCGACAACCTCTTTGGCAGATTGGGTCTGGCCAGAGATGGCGCCAGAACTCGTACACAACTGGGGCTTTGATGTACAAGTGTACGAAGTACCTATCAGGGTAGGCAAGGCAGTTCCGGGTCGGTCGGGTGGGTGCAGTCAGCGTCAGGCGGACGGGCAGGTGATAAGAAATAAGGACCAAAAGAGGAAGAAGGTCTGACGCCTGGCTGTTGAGGCTTGGATCGGGGCCCTGTCTTTTTTTTGTAGTCTGTCCAAACTTGGCATGGAAAGTAGAGGGGTTACAAGGACAAAAGGCGGCGTCGATGGTGTAATCCAATGGAATGGACGGAATGGTGAATTGGAACGCGTCGACAGAACAAGGAAAAAGCGGGCGGGGGCTTGTGACTTTTGTCCGTGCCTCCTGTGTGGGAGCTTAGAGGGAGAATGAGCAGGTTTGGGTTGTCGACTTGAATGTTGTGAGCCGGTTTTTGGGACTTTGGGACTTTAGGAGGGAGCTCGTTTTCTTTGGGGGTTTAGTTCTTTCCAGCAGATCTTCTCGGGTGTTGTCAGCGCTTGTCGGTCGAATGGCGTTAGTTGCGTCACCGATGGTGTAAGTGTGGTGACTGGTCCACCGATGAGCAGTGATCAGTGGCAATGGCGACAGTGAAGGACAGACAGACCGCCAGCACTTTGAGGGGCTCTCAAAAAGCTTGAAGGGCCCGGGCGGATACTGAAACAGGTGAGAGACAAAAGTAATGTGCTGCACAAATTGATTGGATTGCCCAAGGAGGAATTGGGTCGCGAACTGGGATCGACAGGTGCGGTGTTGAAGCTATATATTTGTTTCGCGAAAGGGGGCCGTTTCTTTGTGTTTCGACCGGGTCGTTGCAATTGTGAATATTATTCACAAACAGATTGAAGATCCCCAAATTGCTTGGGGGGATTGATGTCTAAGAATATGAATCCCGGTGTAAGGGGGGATATGATCGGTTTAAGGAGAAACAAATATGAGAAGAAAAATTTAGAAAAAAATAAATCAAAAACCCGACTGCTACTATATCCGGTGACTTCGTATACGAAAACTCGAGCCAGCTGTGGAGCGAGTTAGACAATCAATTTGCGAAACGGAGGAATCGAACTATTTAGCTGCGGGTTGGACTGATCGAGATCTGGGCGACGGGCGTGGGATCAGGGAAGAGCAGGGAGAGCACTTACATGGAAGCAGGTGGGAGGCCAAAGTGGGAGGCAGAGGGTGTGAGAGTGGGAGTGACTGGGAGTGAGTGGGAGCGCGGGTGGGGAGCAGCTCCAGAGGGCAAAAACGTGGTTCCTGACCCGATTCTTGACTGGCTTCTCTTGCTTCTTTGGCTCTCCGCTTTTCTCAGGTAAAGTCTGGCAAGGTTCAGGCAGGATCACGCCCTGGGCTCTAGGGCTGGACAACTTAAAAAATTTTCCTTGTCTCGACTGTTGGAACGTCTCAGAAGAAACGAAGAACCAGGAATAAATTTTGAAAATGAAAATAAAAAAGAGAGTTGTCCAAGACTGTATCACCGGCCAGGCACCGGAGGAGCAAGGCCCCAATAAATGTATTCGATGAACCAGCCACGAGAGATTCGATTCCGACCAGTACTTCGAAACCTTGATGAGGAAACGATAGACTCACAAGCTCCAGCAGTCTCCAGTCTCCAGATAACAAAAGAACTGGTCAAGCGTGAGTCGATCGTCAATTCCGAAAGCGGAGAGACGCTGGAGAGGTTGTGTGAGGCCAATGGACATGTACAACTGCGCAGGCGAAGAGTCGGGATCTTTCTCACACGCCCCTCGTGAATTTAGGCATGTGGAGCACCTATGGAGAAGTGCCAGAGGTCGCTTCGTACTTGGCGCACACCACTCAGACAAAGAGGTGGCCTATCTTTGGAAAAAAGGAATATGATTTGGCTGGACCCGATCGGCAGGAAGCTCTTCTCGGCGCTGGCTTCGATCTCGGGAATTTTGGGGAACCGATGCTCGGGTTAAACCAGAGAATCTCGGTGAAAGTTGAAGAAGGCAAAGAAAAAAAAAAGAATGCTTCCCCTCCAATCTGTTGTTTATGACGTGTGGGGTGCGAAGAACAACTCGCATATAATGAGCCTGTTTTGTTCGGCAATCAAGCTCTCCGTGGACTCCGGTTTTCTTAGATCAGGCTTCAATGGCTCTCTTCTTGTCCACTTGGTTGTCTCTTAGGGTCCGCTTGTTGTCTCCTCGACAGCAAGCCAGCGAAGCGAGCCTGTTCGCCAAAGCTTCAATAACGTGTGGCCCTGGCGGGCTTGGCTCGTCAGTCGGTGGGGTTCGGTGTTATTGTCAGGCTCCCAGGCCCTCACCGTCACGGAAACTCTCGCTGAACCGTACCGTACCGTACGTACAGAAATAGAACCTCGGAGCTAGCAACGGGCACCTACTTGGCTATCATGGAACAAAGTTCGGTTGAGGAAGCAGTGACAAGAGGGGCAGTGAATATATAATCAAGATGTGGGTCCACTGGGAGTGCCGTACAATTGTACAGAGGAGGGCAGACCGTTAGCAAGCTGGGAGGTCTTGTAGCTGCACTGTAATTTGAACTTGAGCGAGTCTAGTCTTGGTCAGAGGAGCAAAAGAAATTCAAGAGAAGGCCGTGGTGTTGAATTTGAACGGCATGAAGATTGAAAGAACTGGAGGGGGATGTGGACTCTTCTTGTAGCAGCGAACTGGAGTTCGATGTTCCTTCCTGGGGGGAGGAGAGGAGAGAGTCTTGGATAAATCATCAATTGATGCCCGCCTTCCACCATACTTGGCCCTTCGTCTCTTAGGGAAGCCGCCAACGGACCAGAGCCTGGCCATTCCCCATTTCCGTCTTGGGACTTGGGCAACAGAATCTCGACAATGCAGGCGGTCTAAAACGAATTAATCCGTCAATATAATTGAATGCCCCATAGTCCGCCCTCGACTATAGTCCAGAGGCCAGGCCAGGCCAGTGCTCGCTACGCTGTTTACTGTTAGGCTGGCTTTCGTTTCATACAGCTGGTATGAAAGATAGTAAAAAGATAGTAGACACCCCACCCTGCATATCCACCTAGCATATCTCGGGATATATTGACCTCCGCCGAGTGAAACGCCCATCCCCGCTCCACGTCCACGTCCGGTGAGGAGGCGGCCGAGGATGGGCAACCGGGCAAACAGGCGGGATTGTGACCAAGGATAGAAACAAAGGGGAGGGGCTCTTTACCGGACGATCACATATGCAAGAAACATACATATAACAATGCAGATGCAAAAGGCATTAATGAAATTGTATATCAAAATATTATTGATTTGATCTGTTGATGAGGGGTGGTCAAGTGGTGTCAACGATGATCCCCTGCACCTTCTCCTGCAAATAGTAGTCGGAAGAAGCAGCCGACCTCGTACCAGCACGGTCGACAAATGCATGGGTGCAGGAGACCGAGATCAATTGATTCGGCAGGAGGGGGGTAGCAACCTGTGCGACTTTTTGGGCTGGACTCTGTGCGGCAAGCATCAATGGTGCATATGCATTTTCGATAATACCTAGCCGTTGGGGCAGGTAACCATGATGATGCATATTGGTCACTGTGAGGACTGCGTGAGGGGAAGAGCTTGGCTCGGTTACTCAGAAGTAGACTCTACCCGCCATCTATTGATTAATGGGCGCTTCGTCTAGACCCCACGACTTCTCGTCAACATCAATGATGATGCCAAAACATGATACCAAACGAGGCATGTCTCATCATAGTACACCCCATCAGTGGAAGGTTGTATCTTGGTCACTCAATAGCAGGAAAGACTAGCACGATGTATTGACCAGATGCCAGCGTTGTCATTTCGCCTTCATCTGCACATAGAAGTAGACAGACAACCTTCCATCCCTCACTCTGATCTTATTTCATAGCAGCATCAAATACCAAGAGAGCATACATACCCCTCGAGAGTTGAAGCCTAGCACCTACTTGTACCTGGTCAAGTCGGAAGATTTTGAGTATGACTGCAGAAAATTCCAGCAGGAGCATTACTTTGTACTAGAACTGTTAAGGTTATTACTATGTGGAGCGCTAGCAAAGTGCCTGAGTCTAGCCCCCTCAGACCAAGAGGGGGGAGAGAGAGACTCAGGTTGAGCATGAGGAAATGGGGGCCAAGAGCAAGTTAGCAAGTTACAGTTTCGAGGCTCTCCTGGTTACAACGTCATTACTTCCTCATCCAAGATGGGATCATCGTTGGATCGTCATTGAGTTCCTGAACCCCACTCTGCGCTGTGGTGATCTCAAAAAAAAGAACCGTTCGAACATTTCCCGTGATCTTGCGCGTATTCGGTCTAATCGGTCGGCACGCAATTTTGCGGCTGGCTTGCTCCACAACCAACCCTGAGCTCTCTTTTCTTTTCCTGATGTCTTTTTTGCTCCCTTTTTTCCTTCTTGCATTCACCGGCTTCGATCTAGCTGCGTCTACCCTATACAGAAAAGCTAGAGAATCGCAATAGACTCAGTTTCCCTCGAGACCCAAGCATTGAACGGCGTGCGGTGCTAGTGTGCAGTCCTTCTTCATACTAGTCTGTGTTCGATGTTTCGTGCGTCCTTGCCCCGTGCACCAACGCATCAATCTTAATTCCTGTTCCCTCCAAGCACCTCGTCGTCTTTGATAGTCTGTCCCGTGCCTTGCGCAATGATACCCTCTTGAACTGACTGTCTTTCGTCCCCCCGCACCAGTAGCCACGTTACCCGCTTCGCATACGCGGGGGCACCAACTTGGAGCCAATAATTATCATCGTAAAAGAGCAATTGATTAATCGCTATCTCTGCACCCCATTCCCAGGCGATTATTATTTGCCATTCTGGATATCGTTCTTTTTAGCCCCCGGTCGTTGTTCGAAACTAGATTTGAGAGCTACGAAGTAATGGGTTAGTGTGGCCTCATCTATGAGATGACCTCTCTTCACGATATTTCATGAAGTTGGTTTGATAGAGGGAGAGTAAAAGAGAAATGGGCTGGTACAACCGTTCCCCGCATCTCTGTGCTCTCTCCTCTCCCATATCTCACACTCTGCTCGTCTCCGTTACTCCGTCTATCCCTGTGACTGTGAGACCCTCCCCAGCCGCACCGACCATACACTACATGGGAGAACCCTGCGGCTCCCCTTTCCCAATTGAGCGGCCAACAGCATCCCAGAGTGGGCTGCTTCAGCTCTCCTGCAGAAAATCGTGCGCCGGCCGTCATTTTTGCTCTTGGTTTCCCGCCCCTCCCAGCACACGTTCCTCGAGACGCTCCCCGCCAAAAAAAAAAAAAAAACTTGACCCCCATTGAACAGTTACCGAGGATCCATTGGATCCAGGTGCACAACCGGTGCGCATTACCCCAGTTTGCACCGTGGTTTACGTGGAATGTCTGAGAGGATGCATCGAGCCTGCCATGCAGGGCGTACGGAAGTGATATTCCCCCTCCTCAGGACTACGGAGACTTGCTATCGTCATCAAGGGCCTTTCGGGATTCCACGCCTCCGACTATACATAACTATCAACCGAAGCTTCCGTGGAGGACAGGTTGATAATCCTATTGAATCGCTCTGGGGCAGTGTCGAAGTCAAAATGGAAGTGATCCGTCCCGGAGTCGTTTCAGAGGAGCCCAGCTTCAACAAAAGGTCGCGCCCATGACGATGAATATCCACTCTACATCTCCCCTCATCGATTGCGTCAACCCGGTCCACGCGTGAGACGCCGAGTTTTCCGGGTTTTGGCGTCAACGACAGCACTGTTAGGGCCCAGGAACTCAATATCCTAGGTTTTCCTCTGTTGCGAGGCCACAAAAAAAAAAATTATAATAATAAAATAAATTGAATTAAAAAACTTGAGAAGAAACAAAAAGAAAAATCATCATGTACAAGACGCATTAAAACTTTTTAGTCTCCGATCCCCGCAAGCGTCGTCAGAGCCGCGCCCTCGCAAAAAAAAATCCCATCACCATCCAATAGCGACGACAGGATTCGGCACCACCTCCACACAAGCTGACCACGTTCCTTTGGAATCATCCCAATTTGTGGCCTCAGACCTCTCTAGACCCCCCCATAAAAATATCCAGGCCAAAAAAACTTTATAAGTACCTGCTCCATAAGATCAACGCAACCTTGGGACGGGGTGGGGCCCGTAGCTCCAAAGATCCAAAGATGCCCGCTCCGTCCGTCCAGGGTTGAGGATGTCTGCCGCAGCCACGCCCATTCCTGGTTCCACGGGACTGGCGCAGGAACGAGGGTGAAGCTGGCCCATTGGAACGGGACGGCCGTCTGACCGCACGTCACGTTTCTAGCTAAGGGACCAAGGGGAGTTGCGAATGAACGATTTTTTTTTCTTCATTTCCTGTTCTTTCCGGCTGTGACTTCTTTCCATGTGGCTCTCTTTGGACTTGTAGATTGGCTGTTGGAGTTGAAGACTCTTTTTTTGTCTTACAAATTCGAGATCTCTGCTCCCTCCCCACGCCGATGAACAGGGCTCCGTTGTCATGGCCCGGAATCGTTCGGGTAGCAGTATGGTGGGGTCGGCAGTCGAAACTCTACTTCGTATGTAATGCACCTATTCTGACGCGCATTTGCTCGTATTCTAGTATGTCCCGAGAGATAGGGCTCCGAGGCGAGGGGCTTTACGCAGTTTGCGACCCTTGGGCGAAATGCGTGGGCTCTCGATATTCTCCTACCCCGCCACACGACGACGACGTTGGAATGGGTAATGGTTTCTTGCCTTTCTGAGTGGAATGTGTTCCCATCAACAACGAATAATCGCCTATACTTACACAGCTATGTAAAGCTTTTCGGTGACAGGGCGTTGAGCACGCGCTCCATTGGCCGACCACTGAGGCTCTTAATGCCAGGATATATAAGCCATTCACACATTTTCTATGGTAGATCCGGCCACTTATACGACGTGGAGTTTGGGTGGGTTTGCCATCCTCAAAACGTCTCACCGTTCCATATGCAATTCAGATCCCATGTTCCCACCTGCTCCCCAGAATTCTAGTTGACACTTTCAAGGACTCTTGTTTCTGCGTACATGACCGCACTACGCGCTTCCTGCTATCGAAGAGCGGTGGAGAGGACAGCCTCGAATTTGAGGGTTGCAGCAGAGAGCTGACCAGCTCCCGTGGATCTACGCCCGATACGCCGAGGTCAGCTCAGATGAGAGTTATATTCCTCCGATTGAAGAAGGCCCTCTCTCAAACCCTTTCGGAGGAGTGCACACGAGCAGCTTAGCCTCCTTGACACGATTGAGTCGTCGAAGCAGCTGATCGTGGAGCGAAACCCCCACGCCATAAGATGAGAGCAGAGACATCCCGAATCGAGAGACAACTCGCCGATTCTCCAGTTTGTGCCGGTCGAGTCGCCAGATTACTGTCGTTATTGCACCACACCTACTTTCTCTCACAGACCCTTTTACACCACGGCGCCAAAGTAATCCATTCATATGATCGAAGTCCCTTCTGCATAGATATCAGAGGCATCATCATCATCATCATCACCTGCGACAGATCGAGGCAAAGCGACTAATGCGGAACGGCAAGATCACGGAATACTCCACCAAGCTTATCTCACTCGGCACGTGCCCATCCAAGTGACACCGTGACAGCGGCCTATCTCCCTGGCTTACCTGTCCTATTGCCAGGTTTCCTGACCCCTTCAATCTCGGTCAGATGGACATGGACCTGCAGGTGGTCGATTGGGGAAAACAGGGGGATACTCCCGCTCATATGTCGCCATTCAGCGATCTGTCGAGGCAAGCGGTTGGTGGAGATAGAGAGATGCAGGGTGCGCGATATGCTAGCGGCAGGCCAGCGGCGTCGACGATTCCCCAGCTACGACGTGGTGATGGCCGCCTAGATGTCCTCGTGACCGTTTGGCTGCGTTGGTAGCGCCCCCGCAGATTGGGTGGGCTTTTATCTAGCCTGTGAGTCTCTGGCAGTTGGATTGATATGTGGAGCGCTGCCAGTCAGGCTTTGGAATGTTGGATCGAGAGGGACCCAACTTCGCGTGCGGCTTGATACGTGCAATCCTAGGCTAGGTCAGGTACGTACTCTTTCGACCGATTCAGGAGATATCACGCAATATTGCGGGGACCGAGACTTCAATACTCTCCCAGCCGCAGTCTCGGCGGACATAGGGATGACTCCTGGGCTCATCTAGACATGTTTGAGATGCACGCCCGCCTGAGATATTCACACACCTATATGCCTGGCGAAGGAGGTGTTCTACTTCACAGGACAATCTGCAGTCGCGGGCCAGTGATCTCTCACCGGGAAGATGTCTCCACAGGCCCTTCTCCCTCTCAAACCCGCGGTGGGATATTAGCTCACCCGCGATGAGATTTCGCCATCACCCCCCCACCAATATGTGTCCCTTTCTTGGCCCGAGAATTGTGTGCAGCATGCCATTCTCTCGGGAGATTTATGGAAAACGACCAGGAGGCATCTCCGCCTCCCTACACAGGTTCTTTGAATATATACCTATTTGCAAGTGGAATTACATACTGAAATGGGAGGGAGCCAGGACACACCCACCCTCCCCCTGATGGATTTGAATGGGGTTGCGCTGGATTAGGCAGGAACAGCAGAGCTGGAGAAGGGGACCCTTGCCACCCCTTCTCTGAATCAATTTTTTACCTCTTTCTCACTCGGACACTTTACGGTCTGAAGATAAGGAAAACGCTCACGAGACGGCATCGATTTACTATTTTTCTTTCTGTTTCTTGGTTTGCTTTGCGGGCGTAAACCGCGTGGGGACAGGTGGGAATGGATGGGGGTCAAGACTTTAAAAGTACCGAATTCGGCAACATGGCTCCTACTAGGGATAGGGCTTGAATTCGGGAGGGGGGGTGTTAATTTAACAGATGGCAGGACGAAGAGTCTGGTTCCTCAACCTGAACGAGCGCGGGCGAGTGTCCGTCTCCGTCTCTCTGGAAGGGGGAAACGTCTGTTCCTCGACCATTTACGAACCGGTCTGTTCGGGTAATATTATGAAGGACGGGGACTCAGACCTGATGGATGAAGGGATCGGAGAAAAAAAGCCAAGGATCGGGGTTTGCTGAATGCTAACGTGGACATCGATATGTCTTATCTTAATCCAAGATCCCAAAGATGTCGGCCGCTCTTGGCGATTGTCGTGGCGCATAGGTTATCCTGCCTCGTAGTCGTACCCGGGAGAGGAGCCCGTCCTGTGTACGCCGAGGTAAGATGGCTCTGTCGCGTGGTCTTTGTGGGCCATTTCGGAGGTAAGGGTCGATTCCTTTGTCAAAACCCATTGAATCGCACAGCGATAATATATATTGGGATCCTCGTTTCTAATAGGCCTCGCTCCCAAGCTACCGACGCGGGCGAAGGGTTTATTTACCGTATCATGGCAGTGTTGCTGATAAGCCGAGACGAATATATCGCTTATCTCGTCAACATCGCCTAGCTATCTTGACAGCTCAAACGAGCCAAGCTTCTCTCGCCACTCCCGAAAAACATTCCATTCGGCTAACAAAGCTTACCACCGGTCCAGTAAAAAAAAAAAAAAAAAGGGTTCATAGCTCCCATCTGATAAGAAAAAAAAATTCCAGAAAACCACAAGCCATCAAGGTCGAGTCAGACGTCAACTATCCGATGTCGGAGCCATCTCCCTTACCAACAGCGATAAGCTATGACTCTTCCGTTTGTTTTCCTAATCAGGTAACGGTGACGCGGGCGATGGGCCCGACAATGTGGATTCGTGGTCCGAGGGCGGAAAACCCGGTTCCGGGTTTGTTGTCCGGGAGCGGAGGGTCGGCGAGAAGCCCGGATTGATCGGAGATAGGGTGTGCGTGGCGATATCGGGGGGACTCAAACGACGTCGAACTGGAAAGAGGAAACTGCGGTTTATGCGAATGAGATCACTTAGGCCAGGGTGTGTTCAGGTGAGAAGCCTGAAACCGACTCGATCCTTATTCTTGGCGAGGAAATCTTGGAAGATAAGGAAAAAAAAAAAAAAAAAGTGCAAAAAGCTCACCCCGGGCGTCGAATCGACGATTCCGAGGCTACGAAAAACCGCAGTTTTTGCTGACAACCATTGAGCAGTTTGGGGACGCCATCCCCGAGTGCACCCTGCAGTGCTGCTCGGCTGGTAACTTTGGGCTTGGGGTGGTATATAAAGCTTTTGGTGAGTGGACTGGTGATAGCGCGGAAGGGGCGAAGGCAAGGAGTTCCTTCCCTTGGTCTGGATGCTTGGGCCCTGCTCGAGATTATGATATATCAATTTTTGGGGGTGCGATAAACTCCTTGCTACGATACATTCCGACGTGAAAGACCCCCCCCAGGCGCAAAACGCTATCCAACAAAAAAGAATCATCAAAAGAAATGGAAGAAAATCACATTATTATGCATGATAATACGTCTGATGAACCCTCCCCGCCTCTCTATCCCGATCCCTATCCCTCCTCCTCTCAAACCCCGGCGTAGCACTAAGTTCGTGCGCCGCCTCCCCGTACCCCGAGCTAGTCGTATACGCCGTATACGCCCCTGGACTCGTAGGATTCGGCGAGTGCGCCGGCAGCGTCGAGTACGACCGGCTATGATCCGGCGTCCACGATCCGTGGTCGAGTTTGGCGTGCGTAGAATCGGGTGTCGCCGTCGCTTCGTAGGGGCCCGGTGTCGTGGGTGGGCGGGGGGATGAAGCGGCGAGTTCGATGGGGGAGGATTGGACGGGGACGGGGAGGTTGTATTGGTTGTAGTGGGGGGAGTGAGGGGGTGGGCTGTTGGGGTAGGCACTGACGGGTTCGTAGTAAGGGGATGGGTAGCCGTGGGGTCCTGGTCCTGGCCCTCCTCCGCCACCGCCGGCGGACATTGCCATCTCGGGCTTGTTGCCCGCCGCGCGTTTCTTGCGGATGAAGAAGATGCAGGCGGAGAGGAGCGCGATGGCTCCCACGGCGCTTCCGACAGCTATGCCTGCGATGGCGCCCGTGGAGAGTTTGTTCCCGCCCCCCTTCTCCTCGCCGACATCTCGCGTAGGTTTGCGCGTCGGCGCCGAGGCAGTCCTAGAAAGCAAAATCTTCAAATCGGGGCTGCTGAAGCCGTTCTCCGGTTCCCTCTTCGTGCTGGCGCCCGTTTCCGAACCCCCCACGACGTTCCGGATATCCCACGGCACCACGTACCCCTTCTTCGCCGGATCGTAAAGCTGCCACACGGCGCCGTCCGAGTTCCGACGTCCCATGTCGAGGTTGTGCACGCCCCATTGCTCGGGCGTGTCGCACATGTCCGAGAGCGGGAAGCTGCCGCCGATGATGAGCATCTGGGACCCGTCGAGGTGGACGTTGCAGGAGAGGCTGTGGTGCGGGTATTCGCCTGTGCTGGACGTCGTGTCGTTGGGGTAGAGCTTGATCCAGGTGAAGGTGGGGAGGGAGAGGACGTAGATGTCGTCGAAGCCTGCGGTGTTGGGGGGCATGCCCGCGCCGCCGTACATGTATCTACATTTTCTGGATGTTAGTGCTTCGGGCTCGAATGGAAAACAAAAGATGTTGAAAATGGCCAAGGGAAGGGGGAAGGGACTTAAAACGCACATATTATATGACGACCGGTCGTCGGCCCACGCAACTCCCGAACAAAACCGGCTCCTCATCTCCGGTATCGTCCCCGACGCCTTCTGCGTATACCACTTAAAGCTCAACACATCGTATAACAAAATCTCATCCATCGGCTGCCCCTCAATCACGGTCCCGTTCCCAAACTTATCCCGCACGCCCCCAAAGTACACGAGCATCCCGGAGTCGCCCGCGGGCACATACACGAGGCTCCCCTCAGCCCTTCCCACACGATCCGCTGGGCCCGAGCTATTCGTCCACAGATTCCTATCCATCTCATACTTGACAAGATACGACGTCGCAATAGGCGTAGTGCCCCAGTTCGGTTCCGACCGATTGCTGATCCACCCGCCGAAATAGTAGCCCTCACCACGCTCGGGGATGGCGACGCCGGCGCCGTAGCTCGTGCGGTAAATGACCGTCGAAGCCGGCTGTGAGACGTGATCGAGCCCGAAGAAATCCCATTGGTCGTCGAGGATGTCGTAGGCGTAGATGCCGCGAAAGGGCGTCGTGAGGTCGCGCCCGGGAAACTCGCCGCCGAACTGGTACACGCGCTTGTTGACCGAGTCGCCCCAGAGGACTCCCCCGTGGAGGCTGGGGATCGTGCGGTTTTTGGAGAGGTTGGCGTAGAGTTGGGGCATGCCCGAGTTGGCGACTGTGGAGAGGTCGTGGAAGAAAAGGTAGTCATCTGTTTTGAAAAACTCATGTTTTAGTTTGGACTTCTTTCTCGTCGGAAGGTTGGTTGGGATGTAAGAGGAAAAAAAGACATACTTGTATAGTTCTCTGGGAACTGCTCAAGAGGATTATAATTCAAGAACCCCCCATCAATGTAAAGCCTTTCATCAACAATTGTCGTCTGGTGTCCGAACCGTCTGCAAAAGTTCGACACGGGATCTCCTTGCTGCCACGACAGCTCGACGCTAGCGAGCACAAAGAGAAGCACAAGTAAGGGAAACGACGTGCTACCGCCGTGGCGACGGATCGCCCGATCGCCCGTGTCCGAATGCGCCATCGGCCCCAGCACGGAGCGGTAGGGAGGCCATGTCATGTTGAGAGCGACCGAAGTCTATTCATGGATCTATTTTGGGGTCCGGGTCTCTCCCGCGGGGAGGGCGGGACAATGCTTTTACTCGATGGGGAAGAAAACTCAAAGGTGGGGTGGAGAGAGGTAGTAGTTGTCGAGACAAAAATGGACGGGGTAGCAATAGGGCCTTAGGAATATAGGTATTAATGGAGTGCAGGGACTTCCCAACAGTAAGAGAGGCTTAAGAATTACGCCGAACGAATGGAAGAGAGAAAATGAGCGAGAAAAACAAAATAGAAAGAAAGCACCGGGGGGACACTACTGTGTGGAGGAGGGGGGGAAGATGGGTGAGAAAGGTCGCAAGGTAGGGAAAGAATGCAGGGAAGCTTCGTGAGCTGGCAGGCGAAAAAACCGGGCTTGCAATCTCTGGGCGGCTTCATACGAGATCCTCAAGCATTCTTACTGGGCAAAGGCCGGAGACGAGCTCTACAGACATGTTGTACAGAGGTCATTTTATGGGCTAGATCTGCTGCGTTCCGCTAGCGAGGTCTGGCCCGGCAAGGGGGGGCAGCGACGGTGACCTATAGGAGGTTGGAGAGAAGAGGCATCCATGCTTTTAAGGCTGGGGTGGCAAAGGCCTTAGGAATGACGAGAGAGGTGGGGAGCTTGTTGAGACGACGGCATGATTCGATGGGGCGGAGGATCTTGCATGTCTTCTGCCTTCGTACTTCGTGCTTCCTAGAGCATGGATGAAGTGGAAAAGTATAAGAGAAAGAGGTAGAATTTTCTTCGTTCTTCATGTATTTCTTCGTGCTCCCCAAGTAGCTCTCCTCTCCTCTCTCCTCGAAAACGACCATGGGAAAATTCCGCACTTTAACGGACCTATTGTTTCTTTGAGTAACCTCTCCTCTAGCTTGCAGAGAAAAGGACACGAGAACTCAACTCGAGTTCCCCCGAGAAATCAGTGGGCGCGAGGATCGAACAACGCGGCGTAATATCCCTCGTGAGACCCCGTCGTTGTACGAAGTAAGACAGATGAGTTCGGATCCTCCCTCCCATTCAACCCTGCCCGGACAGCTGGGTTCTGTGTTTCTCTGTGTTTCTAGTCGCCATCTCCCGAAAGAGCGGTATCTGCGAGTGTGGTGTCCGATATCAATCTCGCGAGTCACTATTCGTCGCCCTATGGAAGAAAAAGAAGGGAGGTCATTGCCGAAGCTCTCTTGCCGCGTAAGCGGGGGAGACAGAATCTGAGACTCGATAGGAACGAAACAAAAACAAATGAAAAAACAATAGCGGCGATGGAGAAGAATCTGAAGGTGGGTGTGCATCTGAGTACTTGGCAAGAAGCTGGATAAGCCAAATATTGAGCTCATGTCCTGAACTTGGAAAAGCTCATCAGTCAATCACCGCATGTTATCCAATCATCCGTGCTGAAATCCGCCCCCCTCTCAGTCGAACTTGGTGCATGCATGCGTGTTCGGGGCTGGGTTGCAATTTTGGTGGAATGAGAAAAAAAGAGAGGATGGGCCTCCCATATTGGTCGCACAGATTCGAATGCAAGCCACCAAATCTCTCAGCTTTTCGGTTGTCAGAAAGTGGGTGCGTGGTCTGACGATGACACTGGTCGCCTCTGACTGGTGCGAAGACGACCCCCCCTTGTGCAAGGAATGATAATACGAGTCCCTGACAGGACGGCCGCCTTCTCATGGGGCCAGGGGATAAGTGATTGAGGAGGGAATACTTCGTAGATGGGGAAATGGTTGCAGACAAGAGACGAAGACGGTTAATACATATTGATCTTCTGACATTGCTGTTTAAAACTCCAATAATGCAGCATGCGGATAAGACAAAGATGAAGAAAATGTACAATGCGCTGGGCGGACTGATGCAGTATGGGCTTGGCCCAGCTTCCTTGACAACGCTAAAACCGATCCTTGACCAACGAGTCCGAGACTGCGGATGACGCACAACGCAGAGCCCCTGCGGGCGGTTCGATCCACCCTGACTTTCCCTCCCAATCGCCAAACCGGCATAAAACCAACGATTCATATATGCATGTGCGCTCAGCCCTGCCGACCTATGTCTACCAGATCATTCTTCCATGCCCTGTTCAGCCTCAACCGCAGCGCTAATTAGCTCCTGGATGCTGGCAATAGACTGCCCTATCGACTTCTCCTCTAACGCCTCGGCCACCAGCGCCGGCAGCTGATCTGGCATTGGGATGCGGCAATTGTAACCGTCATTAGCATGCTCTGTACTGTCACTAGGCGGTGACATTGCTCCTTCTGGTATAGACATAATATCCTGCTCGACGCTGCATGATAAGGTGCCATCATCTGGCATCCCTGTTTCGGGTCGGTAGGCGAGGACAACATCGTGTGCGTCGAGGAGGGTACGCGCGATTAGGTCTGCGTGTCGTAGTGGCGAATGCTCGCTCCCCATATTCCGTTCGACGACAGCCAATTCCCTCCATTCATGCCATAGAGTGCGTAACGCTCCCAGTCTCGCGAGGAGCTGGATGTAGGTCGGGTACGCCTCCTCGCGGACTAACGGATCGGCCATGGCGATACGGAAAAAATCCTGTGAAGCGGGCCTCTGGAATTGATCTCCCGCAAGAAGATGGAGTACGTCTCGCCTGGATATCGGGTTGGGAGATATCGTAGCGGCTACGTCTAGATTCCGTGATAGCGCCCATAACGCGTTTGCCACATATCTTGAAAACTGGTCCGCCAATGTTTGATCATTTTCCTTGTCTTCAATGGCCATCTCGAGAAATCGCGCCGTGAATTCGAGATGGTGAACTTCGGCGGAGCACTGAAGGCCGACGAGTGTGATTTCGGGGAGTAGCCCGGTATCTTTTTTCTCCACCACATTTCGTAGGAGGGCGATGAAACTAAGAACGTCGTACGGGGTGTTAAATTCTTTGGCCCGCTTGTCGTCGCCTTCGAGCAGATCCTCGTATATCCGCCACTGGAGGGGTTCCATGACCGTAACGGGCGCCTCGGTCCTGGAGATGAGTGAAAGCAACCGACGAGAAAGGTATGAATCGGGTTTTGTAGCAGCATGATACTCGATCATCCTGTCGAGGTTGTAGGCGGGGATATCGGAGGCCCGACGAGGGTCCTGCTTCGCAAGCATCCATCTAAGCAGCAATCCATCATCCTCCCAGACTATATGAGGAATTCCGTTTTTGAGAAGAAAAGACTCTTCGGGGGATTCAACGGCCATGTTGGGTTCCGATGCTGAAAGGCCCGCAGGTGAGCTGTCTCGGAACGAGGGCGCACCCCGTAATGCGATAGAGACAACATCACTGTCTCGGATTCGCCAAGAGAAGCCGCCCCGGATGCGTTGCAGCGTGCGATTATTCCCCATCGCGCGATTCACGTCCTCGGCCTCCACTAGAATCCTCTCCCGCGCTCTCTCCTCGGCGCTGGAGGCGGCGAGGTACCACTTTGTATTTAGAGCGACCTCATCCTTCTCTTCAGCGTCCCTCACGCCGCGGGTCCCTTCGGAGCCCAAATCGAGAACGAGATCCGAGAACAAGTACGTCTCCGCATCCGGCTTCGTCAACTTCTCTCTAGGCTTTGGAGTTGTCTTGAAGATGCGGAACCTCGTGGCAAGATCCGACTGGAATCTGGCCTGGCGAGGAGTTGCCGCCGCTCCAACGGCTCCGCCAGCAGGGGTCACGCGACGACCATGAGAGAGAGCGGCCCCTGAGATGAGCCGCGCGTCGGGAGTTGGCGCGTGCCGTTTGGTGCCCCGGACAGGTCGCCTCAGATAGGTTAAAGAGACTGGTAGAGACGGCGACCTGTTCATCATGCGGCCCTTGATCGCGGCGGAGAGGGTAAGTGGATTTGTTCGTCAAGTGGGGACATGAGAAGCTTGGATGGGGTTACCCCGGATTTTTGAGGTTATTGAGTTGATTTTTGGAGCGCACTATCCTCATTGCGGCTCAACGCGTGGGTCAAACTGGCGACAAGTGGAGAGGCTGTCTCAATTGGATCTTGGCGTCGAAAGCTTAATTCTCTCTTCTGAATGGCTGCCAAAGTGTGGCTGGTACATTCAACTGTGGCTGGTAGTTGTGTGTTATGTAAGCAAGGACCAAGGAACTCCAGGCCCAGCAACAGCCTTTTCTCGGCGATTCGCCATGATCGAGATTCACGACCACAGCCATCTCCAACGACCAAAGTCTATCCGTTCTTCCAAACCCAACCACTACACCACAACTACAAACAAAACATATTCAAACCCCGATTCTCGAAATGCATCCCTCCAAGAAGAGGAAGACTGAAACCGGGTCGGACCCCGACACCAACGCAGACACCGCGGCCGCCTCATCAGACACGCCCGTCGAGGCAACCCCCGCCGAGACGAACTCAACTGCCAGGACACAAGATGAGGACCCCCAAGAACAACCAGCACAAAAGCCCTCCGAACCAGGCCAGCCCTCTGAATCAACCCCATCAGACCCCCCTTCCTCCTCCACAGCCGTCGCCACCGCCCCCACCAAATCAGCAGCCCTAGACCGCCTCGCCCGCTTCAAAGCTCTCAAAGCCCGCGCCAAAACCTCCTCCGAAGAAAACTTCAAAGCCGCCACCCGCGAAGCCCAACGCGTGTCCGAGGATCCATCCCAGCTCTCAGCCCTACACCGCAAGCACGCCATCGCCTCGCACAAGCTCCTCAAGGCGGACATCGAGGAAGCCGGGGGCGACTTCGAGCGGAAGCGCGCATGGGACTGGACGGTGGACGAGAGTGAGGCGTGGGATCGCCGCATGAAGAAGAAGGCCGGGCGGCGCGACGGGAACCTCTTCTCCGATTACACTTCGGAGGCGAATAAGGTTTATAAGCGTCAGATGAGGAATATAGCGCCCGATATGGAAAAGTACGAAAAGGAGAAGATGGCGGCCGTCGAGAGGGCGGCGGCTAGTGGTGGTTTGGATATCATTGAGACGGAGGACGGCGAGCTTATTGCCGTGGATAAAGACGGGTCGTTTTATTCTACGTCGGATTCGACGTCGTTTGCGGAGAATAAGCCGGATAAGGCGGCGATTGATCGGTTGGTGGAAGATTTGAGGAGGGCGGAGGACCAAAGGTTGAAGAAGAGGAGGGAGAGGATGGCGAAGGATGGGGACGATGGCGATGTCACGTACATCAACGAGAAGAACAAGCAGTTCAACCAGAAGCTGGCGAGGTTCTACAACAAGTACACGGCGGATCTGCGGGACAGCTTCGAGCGCGGTACCATGATTTGATTTTAGAAGGGGAGAAAATATTCAATAGTATTGTTACAGTCTATGCCTTTAGCGGGTGGTAATACACATAGAAAAGAACATGAATCGGGCCACTGATCATCTTACAACATGCTCCTCCTCCAGCCTCTTGTCGCGAGCTCTTCAATTTGCTCCGTTTCCACCGGCCCGCTGACACTTTTATCCGCGAGCGCCTCCACAAGGCCCTCAGCAACCGTCTCAACCTTGAGCGGCTTGATTCCACCAGCCCCCATCAAGCCCCCAAACACACCCCTCGTAATCCCATTCAACAGCGTCCCAACACCAGTAGCAGCGGCAATGCCCACCGTAATACCCCTCGAGCTATCATACATAAAAGGCGGCCTCACAAAAACATTCCTCATCCTAGGAAAGTGCTCTGCAATAGCCCTCTCAGCCTCGCGCTTCGTCGACAAATACCTCGACGGCACGCCCGGCGGCCCCGCCATGGCGGAGACGTAGCAGAAAGTACCGACATTACTCGACTCGGCGTGCCTCGCCAGCGTAATGGCACTATCGCGGTTCATGATCTCGTAGGACATCTGGTCCTTGGGGTTGGGCGGTTTGATGTCCTCGCCCTCCTTGCGCTCGAGCGGGTTAACGCCACGGTCGACGGAGGAGGCGAAGGAGGTTTTGATGGCGGAGAGGGGCGATTGGGTGCCGCGGACGATGCCCTTGTAGTCGGCTTCGAGGAGGATGCCAAGGGAGTGTACGACGTAGTCGGCATCTTTGAGGAGGGGCGTGTAGGTGGAGGGCTGGAGGATGTCGGCGTGTTCCCAGGATACTTTGTGGGCCCAGGGTGGAGGGGATGAGGATGAGGAGACGGCATCCCAACGAGGCTCACCGGAACGGCTGGTTGGGTGTTAGAGGGGGAAGCTTTTCTTTTCTTTTTCGATCACGTTATGTGTGTGAAGAGATGTGTGTGAGTGAGGGGGAGAGAGTGATGAGTGAGAGCGGGAGAGCTTGCCTGATGGAAGTTACATCCCAGCCACGCGCAACGGCGAATTTGCAGATGCGAGTGCCAAGGAAGCCATTTCCGCCGCACACTATGATCCTCTTTACGGCGGACATGTTGGGCTGATACGAGTTTAGGCTAGCTATGCAGGTCCGGCTATGAGGTCCGGCTATGAGGTGGCGTGAAGCTTGTGGGTGGGATGAAGGAGCTCAGCGGATAGTGCACAGAGGCAGCACTGAGCTCTTAGAGAGACGATGCTAGCTATGTGTATACAAACTAGTTCATCGACGTTAAAAAACGATGATTGAGGATTATGTTTGGTCTCAATTGACCCGTCGAAAACTGTGAGATGAGCTCAACAGCAATGAGAAAGTGGTGCGATTTATCTGATCCGACACCGCATTCAGCAAGGAACATTTCATCACCAAATCCAAGCTTGATTTTGACAGGGTTTATCGCACGGACCAACTAGGGACATTCGCGTCCTTCATTGTTCTGAGCAAGGCTCTGTCAGCCTCCTGCTAAAATAGTGAGTCCCAAGTACCTTCGTACTGAAGCATAATCACAAATCGATTGTGGCAAGCTCGAATCTACGAAGTACTTCTCAACATCTCAACATTGTATCGCAACCTTTTCTTCTTCCCCTCCAAACCTCCCATCCCCCCCACCTCCTCTATCCGCGCAAATTGTCGTGACCATCTCCCAAAAAGATGGCGCCCCCAAACCAACTGGGCAAACGCATGAAAGGAGTCCAAATCAGCCGACCCTTCATCTACGGCACGACGGCGCGCCCCTTCGACGACAAGACGAACCCCAAACCCCCCAACGTGCCCGACGGCCACACGCACTCGTGGCAGGTATTCATCAAGGGCGTGGACGACACGGATATTACGTATTGGCTTCGGAGGGTGCAGTTTAAACTTCACGAGTCGATCCCGAATCATGTGCGGAGTACGTGAATCTCCACCACATCCTTCTAGAGGGGGAAGAAGAGAAAAAAAGACCATGCGACTGACCTTGACCTCTTTAGTGATCGAGGGCGAAAAAGGCAAACCCTTCGTCGTCAACGAAACCGGCTGGGGCGAATTCGAAATCACAATAAAACTCTACTACTCCAGCGAATCCGGCGAAAAGGCCCAAACCCTCTACCACCACCTCCGCCTGCACCCCTACGGCAAGAACGACGAGGAAAAAGCCCGCTCGCGCCAGCCGGACGGCGCCATCATCGCGTGGAACTACGAAGAGCAGCTCTTCAACGAGCCGTACGAGGTGTTTTACAACGTGCTCACGTCGGGGGCGCACGCGCGGGCCGGGCAAGGAGCACCGGGGGGGAAGGGCGCCGCGAGTAAGAAGCCGGCTGCCGTAGATCCGGCCTCGGGGATTGTGTATGAGAGGTCGGCGCTGGTGCCGCTGCACTTAACGGCCGAGCAGCCGTTTTCCAAAGAGACAGAAGACATCGAAAGGGAAAGGATTAGCAAGGCGTTGGAGAAGGTCATGGGGTGGATCGACGAGACGAAGACGGCGAATGCGGAGAAGGAGAAGAGGTTGGCGGAGTTGAAGGCGGAGAATGCGGCGGCGGCGGAGGCGCTGGCGAAGAAGGCGGGGACGTAGGGACTTCCTCCGCCGATTGGTCTGCGCGGCGCCGCCACTGCTGGTGCTGGTGCTGGTGCTGGTGCTGGTGCTGCTGGTGCGAATGTGAAGAAGCCGCCGCAGAGGAATAGGAGGAGGTCGGTGAAGAAGCTAGAGGCTGATGGGGATTGGAAGGCGGATGTGGAAGGGGAGAGGGATGATTCGGACTATAGGCCTAGGAGGCGTGGGTTGAGGAGGTCGTGTCCGTGAGAGAAATTGAGAGGCGGGATTACGATGGCGTGGAATGAGTGGGGTGACTTGGCTATAAAGGCATTTAAGAGCCAGAGCCTCCTTGTATGAGTATACGAAGAGCATAGATATCAAAACGGCGGCTGGCGGTTTGGCTGGGTTTCGGACGGCGTTAAGGGGTAGGCGACAAAATATCAATGTCGAGTCGAATTGTAAACAGCAGTCTTAGATCGGTCGCACAAGCACAGATGATGAAAGGAACAGAATCGCACACTTAATGAGAGTGGAATTTTTACGAGCTAGCTTAAGCCGCTCAAGAGCCCTCAGTCCATCCAGGATGAGGTACCCCAAGATCAATCAAAAAACAAGAAGTCTTCTAAACACAACTCCCCGAAACCGACCAAACCAAACCAGCCACGAATTCCCGGGATCCCGTTCTTTTTGTATCCCTCTGTACCCTCTTTTGAGGTAGTTTTTTTTCTTGCTTCCTTTCAGCATGTGTGTATAATAGAGATTCTTCCCATTCTCTCCCACGCGAAGTCGACCCTCCCAATCCAGTCCTCCCGAGTAAGGAAAATAGACAAAGGAAAAGATGTAGGCAGTTCGAATGATTGCGTGGGCAATGGGTAAACAATGATGACAATGATGATAAAGACGAAAAAAAATTGGTTTCTGCTATATATGGGTATCTCGACACCCTCCTGTTCAGCAGTTAATCATGAAACGAACGAGAGCAAAAAAGGAGACAAAGGAAAAGAGTGGTAAAGGAGTTCCAATCACGGTTCCTCCGACATTGAGTCTTCGTTCTTTCTTCTAAATCCCATGTTTGTTGATGTTGTGTTGTTTTTGCGAACCGTGAAACTCCTCAACCCTTTTTTCCCATTCTAAAGTCTCCAAAAATTTCCCATCATTGCCGAGTTGGTTTGCTCTCTCTCTCTCTCTCTCTCTCTCTCTCACACGCCCCAATTTTTGATGATAACAACAAGCTGAAAAAAAAAAGAAAAGAAAAGGGAAAATGCAGAAACGAATTGTCCTGCAATGGACTCAAAAACTCCCTCTCAACGCCGTTATGACACAAGGTGTGGTTATACATTAGGAATAAAAGCGGGCTCCTGTTTCCCCCCCCCTCCCTTCCTCTCATCCTTCTCGATAGGAGAGCCTGAATTGTGCCAAAGAAACCGGAACGCCTTGCCAAAAAGCTGTATCGGGACAACAAGCTGATAATTCGATAAGGAGATGAGATGACGCAAGGAAAAGGAAAAAAAAAAATTGATTGAGCGAGTGGGTTTCCCCCTCGATTATCGATAGTTGTGGTTGTACAGCCTACCTGGAGGCGGCTTCGTAAGGAGGGGGAACATCCTCCCTGTCATCCCAAAGGGCTTCCCGGCGGCTCTTCTCATCGTACACGCGGCGTGCGATCTCTCCGGCCATCTTCATAATCCAGGCTTGCTCGAGGATGATGGACGGGGCATCGAAAGCGGGCGAAGCTTGTTCGGGTTGTGGCCGCTTCTCAGACTTGGAAGCACGAGAGGAGCTGGCGACAGCAGCAGGTTTCTCGTCGGCGACAATCGGCGCGACATTGACAGACGGAACGGCCTCCTCAGGCTTGCTGAACAGATCGGATGTGAGAGGCGAACGAGTCGGCATCCGGGGCCTCTTCTTCTCCACGGTCTCCTCGAAGCGGGTCTTCTTAATAGAGGCAGAAGGAGGCACGACAGGCGCCGCAAGCTCCTCCTCGGGTTCCTCGGGAATGCTGCTAGTCATGAGAGGCTCGGAAGCGGTTTCCGTAACGGCCGAGGCGTTATCTATACTAGAATCGCCCGCCTCGCTAGAAGCTTCCGACCCACTCTCTGATTTGGATTTCCTGAGATTGACAACCCTGTGTTTCCTCTTTCGCGCCGTGTACGACGAGCGAGACCTGCCAGATCCCAACGCGAGACCTGTGGTGGCGGAGTTGAAGTTGACCAGAGAAGGGCGCGAGGGGATCTGTCCATTGGAGGAGCTTCCCGAGTCGGAGTACGTATACGAAGTCGAGGTGGGGTTGAACGAGTACGTCTTGGCGTGGCCGGGACTGGGAGATCGAGGAGATCGAGGCGTCGAGCTGCCGCTAGTATCGGAGAGGTCTGAATCCGTCGCGCGGAGTTGAATATCCTTCAGACCTGGGGTAAAAGTCGAGAGGAAGCTGTGGGCGGTGGCAACCTCGGTGAGGCGCATCAAGTTCAAGTTCGAGAAGAGCGAGCGGAATTGGAACTGAACCTCTTCACTATCGGTGAGGTTAAGCTCGGAGATCTGGCTCGGGTCGAGTAGGTTGCCGGCCGAATCGACGGGATCAAGGGGCGGGCTTGCGAGAGGGTCAATAACACCCTCGCCGTCGTCCTCGTCATCGCGCGGCAGGCGATGGCATAGGACCTGGAGGGAGAATCGGTGGATTATGCTCGGCAGCTCTTCCATCATAAGGTTCCGGAGCTGGTTCTCAATGGTGCGTTGTAGGTAATCGCGCACAAACTGGATCGAGTCGAAGGTCGACGAGACCTTGAGGGATTCGAGGGGGTCATTGCGGAAGACAATGGTGACGCCCTTGTGTTTCGAGTAGACTACGATGATAAAGGCGGACAGGCGAATATGCGATAACGTTATGGACAAAGGTATCGTGAGTCCGTCGGATGCGGCTAGCGGTTGCGGTGACGTAAAGGACGGCGTGCAGTTGAGGTAAGTGTTCATTGGATTTGCCTATTTCGATGGTGTTGATATATTAGCATACTGCTATTGCATTGACTATCCAGGTCGCGACAATAGCGTGTGTAATCCCGGCTGGGGGTAATTTGGAAATCAATGCGAACATGGATGCTAGGGTAAGAGAGAGGGGCGATGAAGAAAAGCTAATGAAACAAAACGACCACGGCATCGTCGGAAGTAAGGGGGGCGAAATGGATGGGGAATTTTGCAGGCAGCTTCACAATGATGGGAGATGAGGGATTTGATGGTAAAGCGATTGGCAATGGTATGGGAAGCCAGCGATGGTGATGCTGTCGTCAATGGCTTAGGCAGCTTTGGTAGCGGGAATGGCGGAGGGAGCTGAGCAATTAAGCCCGGTCGCAAAAATTTGCGTCTGTGCTGTGGTACTCTGAAGCTTCGGCACTGGGAAAAAAACACTAGGTCGCGTAACAGGATAAAGAATCTCCCCAAAATAACGAGGAAAAAAACAGCAGCTCATCGTCTAGGGAGAGGGAAAAAAAATTTGCAAGCATGATAGCAAAAGACAAGGAATCTAAAATCATACCTGAACACGCGTCTTGAGCGTCACAGCGGCATCGCCAGAGTAGCACATCTTGAAAATACCGCGGAACCTATCCTCGGCGAGGTCGCCAATCTCGAGGATCTCGAGGTCGGGGGGCGTAGAGCCCAGGTGGAAGTCGGAGACGAGGATATCATCGACGATGATGGGAGGCTTCGGGGACTTGTTGAGGGCCCTTGTGAGCAGGTCTTTGGCTCGGTTGTAGAATTGCGCGTCAGCCGCGAGCGGCGACCAGTTGAAGTTGAAGGCCATGTTGAAATGGCACTATTACGTCGCAACCATCGGGGGAAGCACCAAGCTCGGGTGATAAGAAAGGTTTTCCTTCGTTATCGTTTTCTTGCTGTCTCTTATGCGGATGAAGTGGAACGGGGACCGTAAAACGAGAGGAGGTTGGTGTGAAGGATGGACGACGGAAAGAAGAAGGAAAAGAAAAAATTAAAATAAGCAAACAGCAGAAAGAATGCTGGTGCGGGCGAGGGAGGAATTAACAATCGTTGGTGTGGTGTGTGGGAAGTTCGTGGGTTCGTCGAGTGGGACGATGGGCACTTTTTTTTTCCTTTGCCTCTGAACCTGCACGAGTCACCTCTTCGTCTCTCCTGTCCTGTTCGGGGGCTCTGCTTCAAGGCGGTCTCGGGTTCCTTTGGTTTCGGTTGCGTCGAAAATGGAACCAAGGGGCTGGTTGGTAGATTCGGGTCCGTGGTGGGTCGGCAGGCAAAGCAGCTAAGCTCGATCAAGGTAGAGGAGCAGCAGGAAAAGGGAGAGATTGATGCAAATTATGTAGTGCTTGACGGCCAGGCCAAAATGAATCAAAAGAGACAATGAGCGATGCGCCAAATGCAAACGATGAATGAGGCGTTTGTCGATTGAATGAAGAAGTTGGAGATGGCGACAAACGGGAGGATGACGCCGTCAAGTTAACGTTTGTTGTTTTCCTTTGTTTATGCTTTGCGTGTGGCTTGGGGGAATGACAAAGGATCAAGATGGAACAGAAAAGAGGCGAGGGAGAATGGCAGAGGCGAAAGGGGGCAACGTGATTAGAACTCAGGCCAAGGAACAGTTCACAATTAGAGTCAATGCGAATTGATACTGTCGCAGCAGTGATTGATCAGAGCATCATTCCAGCAGTCCACAGTGTGTCAGAGGCCTCAAAGCAGCGCTATACAAAGTACAAAGTAGCATTGAACCTCAAGCCGAAGTAAAATTTTGAGCTTTGCTCAGGAGGCATCGTAATGTACGCTTTATCCGAACGTCCGAGGTTGCCATGCGGGATTGCCGCCTGCACAAATTGTACCAACCTAGTGTGTGCACGTGAGTGCAACCTCAACTGTACCTGGTCTGCAGGCGAATGGGCCTCGGCAGAATTTGTACACACGACACAAGTCGAATAAACAACACTGACTGACAGTGAACAATTGAGCCAACAAGAGGCACGAATCAATAATGTGGATCTCCCCAGTTTCGCAAAAGACTTGTGAACGAACGAAGAAAAAGAAGAAAAGCCAGAGGCAAATCAAGTTTCTTGGACTCCTTCTCCACAAGAGCCACAGTCCCCAGCGATGAAGTAATGGACCCGGGGACAACTGCTGCCAATCCCACTTCGAAGGCATAAGCCCTTTCCCGGCACTTCGGGGCCTTTCGGGGCTTAGGCTCAGACTGCAGGTCCGCACAAGGCCACAAAACTGTGTCCATCGATCGATTCTTACCCGAACCGATTCCTATTCGGGGAGCCAAACGTACTATCGATCCTGTGGATCAACCAACCGGCTACGAAGTCCGGCGAGCTCCAGCATCGTAACACCTAGTGCTCCATGATTTTTTTTTCTTTTTCGGTCTGTTTTTCGAATTTTGATGCCATCGTGCATCGTCAAAAAGAAGGCCCAAAAAGATTGACCCTTCTTTTCTGGCGATGATCAACATCGATTTTTTCTTGTTTCGAAATTGCTTACTCTTAGATCACACGTCCAAGACGTCAGGCTGGTAGGTTGTTTTCGGCTCGAGGAGGATGACGCGATAGCTGCGAGCATCACAAGCCCCCCCACCCCTTCCTCAGTAGAGTGACGACGTTGCTTTTCTTCCTCAAGTGGCCACCCAAAGTGAGCGACCTCCCTCAGATGGAGGGACGGGGCTTGGTTGACCTTGCATCATCTGTGATGACCCTGATGGGTGGTGGTCAGAAAGAACGGGTTGTAAACTAGGCGCAAGCAACGCGTCACCCGAGATACCCGACTGACCCCCTTCTCAGTCTTCAAGGTCGCCTATCTTCAAACTTTTGGCTACCAGCTGAGAAGCGAGAGGACAGTGAGCAAAGCTCCATCTACCCTACACCACACTACAGGAGGAGAGAACCCCGCAGGCGGGGAAGCACTTCCTCCCAAGCTTTTGCAGCAGAGATTTGAAGAAAGGGAAACCAGGAACAACCCCCCCCCCCCCAGCTCCATCCATTCCTCCCAAAAAGCACAAACCCACAGAGCTTCTACCAAATCAGCATCGACGCCATTCCTTCCACTACCGGACCCCTAGGATACCATCCATCCAATCCTGAAGCAGTGGAAAGAATTAAGAAGTGGACCGAGTGGCTATCAAATCTCCCTCGGTCATGCAAAAGAACGCATCGACCCCCAAATTCCCCAGAAAAGTGCCACTGTCCCCGCAAAGGACCAAGAACTGGACCGCGAGGAGCCAAGATGAAAAAAAGAGAAGAGCAAAAACGCGCTCGAAATCGCGCCATCCCCACTCGTTCAGGTCCAGTCACGATATCCTTCTCCCCAAATGGTCTAGTGTGTTCTAGTTCCTCAGAATGGCCTTACCCTGTACAAGTCTATGCACTGAGAGCCACTCGTTCATAACGCCTGCTTGGCACTTGCATAAAATCCGTCTGCCCATTTTTCGATTGCTTTGCGTTCTTCGGACGAAAGAAGCCTTCCAACCATGTCGGGTTTGCCTCTTACGGCAGTTGTAGGGCCAAAGCTTCTGCCACAAAGGGGCGCAGAATGATAAAGATAGCAACACCAGTAAAAATCCCGACCGCGAAAATTTTCCGGGCAACAGACCCGGAAGATGAGTCGGTCCCCTTCGCCTCCCCGTCCGCGACCACCTAAATCACACCCGGATTGAAGGAAACATGCTCTGTCATATTGACTCACGAAGCACGATTCCCAGACCTGTTTTTCTTGTCTTCTGAGTAGGGCACGTTTACAAGATTCGGCCCGAGATGTATTATGATATGAAGCCCCCCATATGCCATCACTAAGATAACTATGCCTGGCCAATTGGCCCTTGCGACTTATCTTGGAAGATGTGGCGAAAGACTAGAATTATATGTAGAGTAGGAAGTATAATGGTGTGGTTCCGCCTCGAGGAACGACATGAAGAGCCCAGGAGGCACAAATGATGATTAGAATCGGGTTCGAAGAGCATCCTATCCAGAGGAGCCAGCACCCGTCCCCCGCGCGGACATCAAAGCATGCCGACTGTAGCAGAGTTTAAACTCCCAAGCTATCTGGGATGGGTTCACATCACCAAAGATAAAATCATCTTAAGGCCAATACGCCGACATCGCGCATCTGTGTGGACAGGTCAATTGCAGTATATATCCCAACAACCTGCGTTACTCGCTTGTACGGTCTTTCTGCGCTCTGGTTAAGTCGGAGTCGAGGTTCCGTACGAGTGAAGTGAAGAAACCCCCGTCTTCTCTCCAACATTCCGCATGGGAGTCTAAGTCTTTTTTATCTCTAAGCAAGTCAATGAACCATTGAGACCTCCTCACGCAACTGAGGACCTCGGGTTGCAAGAACTTCTCTCCCGCAACCACACACGCCTTGTAGTTATAAACCTTTCGTTTTAACATTCGAGTAAAATAACGAGCCCTGAATGAGTTAAACCGTGAAGAATCTTATATAGATTGTAGTCAGGGTCTTCTCGGTTGAGATACCTGTGAACCCGAAGAGGCGTTTCTCCATCTCTCACATGCAAGTGAAAAATCACAAGATGCAAAACAAACCCAACATGTAGTGCACCCCAAACACCTGCCGTTTATAAGCCAAGAACAACCCGCAGTAAAAGGAAAAGAATAAAAGACATGGAATGAGAGAGAAGAGGAAATATGTCTTGGGTATCTATCACCATCACCGTACCGTCTACATGCCCTATGCAGTGCCGTGCCCACATGCAATATTCATACACATAATATCCTGGACCGTTAACCCATGCCGAAACCAAGAGAGACAAAAGAAAGAAAAAGAGAGAAACCACAAGAACGAAAAGCCCCGTCTAGAATCATAACCAACAACTACACCCAGTGTAGTGTAGCTTCAATGCTCCCAACTCACACAACATACTTCTCCAGATCACACTCCCGAATGAGCCGATTATGATGCTCCTCCATACCCTCCCTTAGTCTCAGCTCACCCTCGAGCTGCCCTTCCTTCGTCTCACTCTTCCTCCTCCCTCTCCTCCTCTCCATCTCCATGTGACATCCCGTCCCCGCGAAGACCACCCTCCCCTGCTCACCATCTACCTGATACTCAGCAAAATACGCACCGCCCTTAACGAGGTCCAGCTCGGTCTTCTTCCACCAGTCCATCTTAGCAGCCGAGTTCTTCTTGTCTAGGTCGGCAATCTTGGCCACCACCTTGGCCTGTCCGCCGGGTCTTCGCAAGACCCTCAAAAACACGCTGCAGTCGCGAAGTGTCATAGCGAGGCGGAACTGTTCGTCGTCGGCGTTGGAGCCCAGGGGCCCTTTCTGGTCGAGCTGCCGCTGCATGTTGCGGACTTGGGTGATGAGGCGCTTGGGTCGCGAAGGTGCAACGCCCTTGAACCAGCGGCGCAAGGGCGCGACGTACCACTCGTCGAGCTCCTCGTCGCCGAATAGTCGGGATACGAAGAGGCTGCGGTCTTCCCAGCGGTCCGAGGTCATGAGCAGGGGGCATGGAAGATGCGCTCCGTCGTACGAGGAGTCCTTGAGGCGGCGGTGGAGACGGACGGCGCAGGTTCGGCAACGGACGGCGTCCTTGGGTGCGCTGGGTGATTGGAGGAGCCACTTGGGCTTGACTTCAATCATGATTCCCTCGCTCTCATCTGTCTACTAGTTAGATTTCCACGTTCGCGTTCAATGAGAGATGAAGTTCAAATGACTTACTAATTCGCATGTCGTCCACAAGCATGCCAAACTCGACGCGGGCAAGCCTAGAGCCAACGAACTTCTTTTTCCTCTTCTTCAGCTGAGACTCTTCGGGAGCCTTGAGCGTCACCTCAATATCTGCGGGGGGCGCATGATCTCTACTCCTCGAGGTTGTCATATCCATCAGCGCCAACAAGTCGTCAACGTCATTCAAAAGATTCGATCCTCCAGGTCCTAGCCGAACGAGATCGATGTTGACGAGGTCATCTTTTTCCGAAAACATGGGTTTTATACGTTCTCTCCAATAGCGGTACTGCACGGGATAGGGATAAGGCTGTTTTTCGGGTTTCCTAGACACCTTTTGCAGCCTCAAGAGTTTGCCTGCATCCCCGTGTTAACGGCTTTTGTTTCTAATTTTAGCACAAATATTGCGCATGCAACATACCTTCAAAAAAATTCCTCGTCGCAGCCGACGTCCCCTCCGGCAAGTCCAACTCGATAACAACGTTGGCCGAGCCCTCACCGACAAACTGCTTCACCTTCGTTCCAACGGGGACGCTGTACAGGTTGGCGCTACCGAATGGGTCCATCTTGGAGTCCAACCCGGGATCCGGCTCAGACAACGAGGACTCGGCGGTCTCTTCATCCATGGACAAGCCCAGAGGGCATGTCGAAGCGAAACTTGAGGGTGCAAAGGAATAGTTGGATGAGAGCGACGACGAGAAAGACGCGAAATCGTCACCGAGATACGAAGAGGAAGTCTCGAGCAGGAACGGGTTGGTCGTCCTGGACACGCTAGCCCGGCTGGATGGGGAGGCTCGCAGAGGCCTCGAGGGCAGGGCGATAGGGACTGCGGTAGAAGTCGCCGCAGAGCCAGGGGAGGAAGAGAGAGAAGAAGTGGAGGAAGAGGAAGCGCAAGAGAATACCGAGAGCGTAGGCACGGCAGGGGCCGAGTTTCGGCTTTTGCGTCTTGGACCTAGGGATGGACGTCGTGGTGATGACCGGTGAGAAGGTGAGGGCGAGGATAAAGTGGCGGTTGGTGCCTCCAGGTGAGCCGAACTGGAGGATGCGGCGCCGCCCGCTTGCGAAGTCATGACATGACTGCGCTTAGAGCGAGCGGCGCGCAAGTTTTGCGCGGCGTCTTGGTGAGGATCCATTGGAGCGGTCAACGGTGGGGCCACTACTATGAACCGTACGTGTTGTGGGAACTGTCTAGCGTTTGGGGAAGTTCAAAGGATGGCCTTTCCCTGCAAGGAGGCTAAGGCGGAGGCTCCAGAGATGAGAGAGAGGGGCGGCCACACTAGATTCCCTGGGTGGTGGGCGCAGAACCTCGAGTCTCTTAGTGTGAGGACCCGAATCAAGAACTAAAGTTTGACCGGCGCCACAAGAACAGCTAGACTGGAAAGTGGAGTCCAAGTTTCCGGTTTCTGAGATCTTTGTGCAAAGCACGAAGTAGTACTGGTAGATCAATGCTCGAACAGCAGGAATGTCGGATTTCAGTGTTGCGAGCGATGTCGGAATGGAGCAACGGACGTCTATCAGGCTGGTCAGTGGCGACGTCGTTTACTCCTTCTATAAGTCGATAGAGTTCGGGAATCTGTTATGCAATTCATTGATGATGGGGTGAAATGTGGTCGATGCTTTAGGGTTTGTATGAGGAAGAGGAGGTGGTATGGACCGGAGGAAAAGCGAAAAGGAAGAAAGGGGGGGGGATGGGAAAGGGGAGAGGCGGTGGGAGTCACGATGTAATAAAGGCGGAAAAAAAAAAGAGTCAAAGTTGTTTATAGCAGGGGCGGTAAAGGCGCTTGCGGACAAGTGATAAGCCAGGCCCATGAATCCACGATACGACGAGACACCTCACGATCCGTGCTAGGTCAAGGTCCAAGACAGGGTCCCCGCCGACGTGGTGCCGCGGAGTGGATGCAATGCAAGGCAATTCAAGGCTTGGGCAGGGCAAGAAGACTGAGGAGTGGCTGAAGAGGAAGGAGTGCATGTAATAGGGCTGGCTGACCGGGGTGTAAATGCTGGATGATGATGATGATGGCTGATGCTGATGATGAGTGATGCTGGCGCTGCACTAATAAACGGTACGAAGGAACATGATTGAACACGCAGAATTGATGTGGTATCAATGTGGTGCTGTCAATGCGAGGTTCCATCAGCCAAGCCTGGCCCCATCGTCAGGTCGGCCCAGGTGACCGGGCAAGACGTGGTGTCGTGTCTGAAGTACTGAGTATCAATTGATGTAAGAAGTAATATGTAATATGTGGTGGCTATGGGCCAATGTGGACGTACAATTGTACGAAGTACCTGAGGAAGACTGGAGTCAAGAAGAAGGAGCACTGCGAGACACAAGAACAGGAAGGAGCAGGAAAGAACGGCAAGCACATCAAAGGAAGAGACTACCGAAAATGGGATTTGACGCTAAAAAGCAAGTGATCATCTGGTCTCTCGCGCACTATCTCGGGATTACAGCTAAGTACACTACGGAAGTACACTACACTCCTAGCGTCGACTTATTTGTCTTCTATCGCTTTTCCTCTTTTCCTAACCCCTCCTCTGCACTACGCCACCTTGGACATCAGGGACGATTAAGATGTGCGACCGAAGCCCTAACCTCGAAGGCTGTACAAATGTGCGAGGCAAAAATTTACGTCCGGTGTGCACAAAATTCGGGGCCTACAAGTGCTTATTGGCAAGACCAGTGATGTAAGTCAGGGCTCACCGCGATTTCCGAGGCTCAACCTGAACCCGTCGCCTCCATTTTTGATGAGCCTGACGGACCATTGAGATGTCTCCAAAGCCAGGCCGAGCCAAAGCCAAGAAAAATAGTCCTGTCCCCGGCCCTGAATTTTCTTGGCTCACCCCCTCCCAGAGGTTCGCGGCCCATCCAGTCATATCGCCCCTTCTATCCCCGAACCACCCCCCCTTCAACACTCCATCGTCATCCCAGTCCAAGAGTTCCAATCTGCATCGCCATGTCCGTTCCACCCAATGACGTCTCTCATCTCTAGACCTGCACGCGTTTTGTCCGGGACGGTGTTTGACAGGTTCCCAGCCAATATCTTGCGTCTGAGGGAGGATGTTCGGGCTCGCCAGTGGCTGAAACGGAAGATCCATGGGAAACATGGGAACAGGGTCCTTCCAAAGGGCTGCCACACTTGACAACATTCCCACGTGTTCCACGCAGTTGCCCTTTTCTATCCTCTAATGTTTTGTGTCCAGATTCTTTTTCTTGTTTCGTTTCGACGGCTGTGTCGTACACCGATCGAATCATAGATCAAGATGTGCATCCCTCATTTCGACATGACGTTGTCTCAGGCACTACGAAGTACGTCGAAGTCGACATCAATGTCACCTTCCCCCGCCCCCCCCCTCTCTCTGCCTTGGGCGGCTCACATCTACGACGTACATTGCATCCTCTTTGCATGCTCTCTACTTTCGTACACGCCCCCTCTTCCTCTTCCCCATCTCATCAATGTATCACCACCACATCACAATCCCACCATGCCGGCTTCATCTCCCATTGCCTCGCTGGCCCTCTCCCTCTTACCCCTCACTTGCAACCCCCCAAATTCCCAAATTCATTCGACTGCATCGCCAAATGGCGTTTTTTCGTTTCCCCATCCTTGCCCGTCCTTGGCCCATCTTCCCAGCCTGTTGTCACTGCACGTCATCCCGGTGCTCAACTTGCAGCAGGCAGAAGATTCCCTGGCAAAATCGGCGATCAGCAACCCAACCTGGAACGAATTACATCAAAACACACACACACACATCTGTTTCTCACCCCTTGCTTCGAAATTTCGTTTGTAGTACCCGAAACAAAGAGGAAACTGCTAAATCCAGCTATCACATCCACTCCTCTCAAGCCTACCGTATTCCGCCTTTTTTTGCACCTCTATCCGCAAGGGCAATCCGCACGCTAGCAGTTTACAAGTATCATAGCATTGGCCAGGCTATATTCCGTGTCTTCCATAATTTTGCTTCTTGCCAGCCTTCGCGCCCTCTCTCCTGCGGCGGGAGAACCATATGATCGCCCGCATTCCAAAGATAGACGTACATACCTGTAGCCTTCACCCCCTCTCTCGCTTGATATACATCGCACTCTCTATAATATGCTTGGTGGGGTCTAGTCCAAGCAATCCGGTCCAACCCAAGCCTCTGATCTTCCCCCACAGGCCGGCGCTTGCGCAGCCCAACAAAAAGAGAAACAACTGTCTGCTTCCAGTTATTTAAAAACAACCACCACGTCAGGCCGACATGTATTATACGCGCCAAGTTATAGAACAGGCCTTTCCCCCCGAAAAACGCTCGTGTCACCAGATCCGAG
>NJFT01000245.1:0-58629 GCA_002221725.1 Scedosporium boydii
GGGGGCATAAAAGGTGGAAAGCGTGGCGCGAGCATATTCCCAAGCTTTCGGAATGGAAATTTTAACTACTTACATTCCTTCGGATCGCTTGACGATGGCATCGAGAGCTTTATTTAGGAACTGCGGGTCTCTCTGAATGCCCTTCTCCACCAGTTTCTTAAGCCGGTTTAGTTCGTTGATGCGGTTCTGGGAGTAAGTCATTAGATCACTGGGCTTTGCCTGAATATCTATCTCTCTGTCTGGCTTGATCCTCTCCTGGTTTATTTTGGTGCGCCGTGAGGTAAACAGAACGTGTGTGCAAGGAAGCTGATCCAGCGCATTCACGAAATTGGCCGCTGTGTTGGATTCCGGATCATCTAGGCACTCGTCCAGCGCGTCTATCACCACATAAACTCTTTTGAACGTCCTAGTTTCAGATTGCAGCATGCTGAGGTATTCGTGCGGGCCCGGCTGTATGCCTTTTGCGACGAAGTCCTCGTGAATCGATTTTACCTTTTCTGTGACCTCCGATCGAAACCGGAGCAGCTGTGCTAGCAAACTCGAGAGAAGTTTTTCGTACGTCTGGCCCCTCTGCGTTTTGTATTCGAAGTACACGTACAGACAAGCATATTCGCTGGACGTGTATCTGTTCTGGAGGTGCTCGACGATGATAGACCTGAAGTGGTTTCCTGTGTTATTAAGGAGCAGAGAGCAAATAGTTGATTCGAACTACAGCAACGGGCGTTAATACGTACGCCAGAATCGTTTTTCCAGCACCAGCTGCCATGAAACTGTTTAGTCCTCAAGCCGCGCGAGATCTGTTCACTTTTCCACAACGTTCGTGAACTTACGGATTCCATAGGCCCAAAGCTTCCTAGAAGCACCGTCTCTCCAATCGACAAAAGGTTCTGACCTGAGAAACCACTGACCGGTGCTAGGGGATATCCGCGATATATGAAAGTACTCTTGTTGTTTGGCCTGGAATTCAAGTTCCGGACGTAAGAAGGCTTCCTGGAGCGTAGATGAGACCACGCGACCAGCTTCTATGGTTAATGTGAGTTTCCCAATGCCTTCCATCTCCTCGCTCAGCTGTCTCACGCTCACTTACGGTAGTAATAATTGTTATAGGTTCCTGGTCATTATTTAATGTCCTCTTAGCGTTGCTCGCCATGCAACATCTCCCACCGTGACACTACCACCGAACGAACAACCCAAGAACTATCGAGGGACGAAGCATTTCAAACTCGGGATTGCCACACTCAGGAGATGAAAATGCCGAGCTTACTGAAGAAGACGTCTCCTCCGATAGCAACTTTCTCGGCGACAAATGATTGAGCGAAGCCTTCCGACCCGCCCGTCCCTCCTGCTAAAAGCCACCAGTTAGCCTAGCCTAAACTACTACGGGTATCGAGAGAGTCTGAAGGGCGACAAACAAAAATTGATGTCCTTAGAATTGTGAACAGATCCTGAGATGACAGGCTGTCGAACGGCTCCCACATGGATAACCGTCCGGTCAGGTTTGTGTTCACTACCCACTTCCGGAGGCTCTCCGGCTTTTAGTTGGTGAACACATCTTAGGTCCGAGACAGCTACGTTGTCTTTACTCACGTTTGATGTGAAATTGCTTTGAAGGTCGTCCATTTTCCGTCTGGAGCGAATCGCGAACAATAAACAGCACCGAGACTCCGGAGGAGTTACTGGTAGACTGATTGCTTCGCTAGACAGAATGGTAAAAGGTGGTTCCCCGCGATGGAGTTGAAGCAGACTTGACCGACAAGGCTCTAGACAGCACCGTCGTGCCTTGACTGCTCAGTGCCACCACTCTCCGCCATTTTCATCTTGCCGGCGGGCTCCAACCAGAATGCTGCGTGTTCGGGGGCGAAGCCATCACACGCCAAGATGCTGGCAAGCAGCACCGCAGAACAGCCGCAGTTAGCGACGGTTATTAGGGCCAGATTGATTTCTTCCCAGGATTTATGGACATACTAATATAGATATAGTCGAGACAATGTGAAATCAACAGACATGCTCGTATCTCCACGGAGTTCAGTCAAGAACAGTGACAGAGGGTGTATTTCTGTGGGCGGCCCAAATGGCCTGTTGCCAGCTGACATAAGCTGGCGAACCCTGAACCAAGCATGGCAAACCTTTGAGGAGCACGAGGTGATGAAAACGCTTTTCAGGGGCTGGGATCAGTCGAAGAATGTTCAGGGCATGCGTCAGATTGTATCGCTCTTGTCCACTATACCTAGGTACGATAATGATAAAAATAGTGAGGAACGTCGAGCGTCTAACACACTCTGCGGTTACCCAGGAACCGTCCAACTATCGAAACACCATGCGCTACATGTAAAGGGGTATAATGGATGCCATTTCTCGACATCCAGTAACAGAGCAATCCATGTTCCTTTTTTTCTTCTTCTTTCTTCTTTTGTACAAAGTTCTCGAGTAAGCCATGCGCCTGGTATGCATATGAAACGCTGACGATGAGGCGCCATTTCTTCCTCCTCATCAATAATCCCGCAGAACGGCGATGATGTCGTCAAGCTTCATCGCGTGCCCAAGGAGCTTCCTCTCTAGCTCTAGGTGTTTGCTGTACTTGTCGTAATATTCGGGCGTCATAACTTCCTCCTCTTTGCCCTTGACGTCCGTTCGATGCACAAACTCGAGAATGTCTTTGACCTTGTGTCGTTCCACTTCGAGCACCTGCAAGCACCGGAGCATCATCTTGTAAATCCTATCGGGCAGCTGCCGGCATGTCCGGTCGGCATCGTAGTACCAGAAGAACATGGTCCTGTTGGCGAGGCGATTATTATCGCGAGGGACTTCTTGGACATCGACGAAGCCAGCCTTTTGTAGCTCCGCCATTTTGCCTTGCAGGCTAGGCTTCTTCATGAGAGCCTTGTCGGCTATAACCTTTTCGTCCAGGCGGCCGAACTGTCGCAGGATGCGCGTCAACCGAAGACCTCGTCGGCCAGCCGTCTGCTCAATGATCGAATCCAACTCGACTTGCCGCAACGTCTGCATGACTAAGTCAAAGTCAACGGTCCATTGGCCCTCGCCCAAGATACCGCAATACCGCGCAAAGTGATGTTTGTTTTCGCACAGGAGAAAGAGGTGACGACGCAGTAGCTCGACCCTTTGTTCGGCGGGCGTCTGAACATTGTCAAATTTCACATGGCCGTTGCTGGCGCCATTTCGTTCAGTAGAGGTTGGTTTGGCCGTTTCTATGTCGTCGTCCGAGTCGAATTCGTCGTCGCTAACAACGTGACCGTTACGACCCGCCTTGGCTGTGCTACCTCCGCCGTTGGCATCGAGGGCGTTCGTATCGGCAATAGCTGCCAGTTGTAAGAGGCGATCTGAAATATTCGGATCAACACTGTTCTTGCTGACTCGTCCAATGTCGGTCGATAGGTTGACCGAAGGGTCAAGGCTCTCTAGAATCTCCAAAGTAGTTATTTTAATGTCTCCGGAACCGTCGTCAAACATGTCGCTGTAAGCTCCATCGATTCTCGAGTCCTCCCTGCACCGGGACAATTTTGCTGTGACGAGCCGCAGGAGAGCCCTGTAAACCTCGGATGTGGTGTGGCCGATAACGTCGGCGGCGAACCGACCAAGTCTGTCGTTCCTCAAATCAACTTGACACTTCTCGTAATTGATCCGGACAACGGTGGATGACTAGATTAGTTTTGACGGTCAGCAAATTCCAAATGCCTATCAAATATGAAGCTTGGAGTGAAACTAACATCGAGGACTCGTCTTTTGGTAGGGGGTGATGAAGCACCATTAGCTTCACCATTCGTCAGCTTCCTCCTCTTGACACTGGGGAACCCGTCCTCGGCATCAAGTTTCCGTTTGAGTCGTTTACCACGATCTCTAACAGCGCGCAGCTCGGCGGCTTTCTCTCGCGCCAGGTCCTCCTTGCCCTTAGCTGACTTGGTTTGGGAGGCCTTCTTCGTGTACTCTTGTTCGATCTCGGTATAGACAGTTTCCGGGTTAGCGAACGACTCTGGGTCGACGACGTCGAGTATCTCGTATTGTATAAGGCGGCCAATGACCTCGTGAAGCTGGAAGACCGATTTAATGACTGGTCCCGAGTTGGCGCTTACGACCCCATTTCCGTTGGTCGAGCTCTCGTCGTGCGCATGACCGTCGCCATTCGTGGCGGGCTGGGCTGCAGACTTGCTCTGAGTACCGAAAGCTTGGGCAAGATCCGCGATCTGCACATGTCCTAGAGCGAACAGGTTTCGGACGACCTCCTGCTCAGCGCGTCCGTACTGGTAGCCGACGAGATCGACGATTCGCCCTACGCGAATGATGTTATAGCAGGCATCGGCGTTTACTTCGTATGAGGTAACCTTCGTATCTTTGTTCACGCTGTAGTAAATGAGGTTGTGTTGGATGAGAACGGCGAGGCCGTGGCGAACTTGAGGAGGGTTAAGGCCGGTTCGTTCGAAGAGCTGTGGGAGACGGCTAGGTCCTCTCTGGATGAGTGCCTCGACGATGCGCTACAATAAGAAGCAAGACAAGCATTAGTTGCAACGATCGCCCAGTACAACGCACCCCGGATGTTCAAGGGAGCGGGCACTCAAAGGGGAGAAAAGAGGGCACACACCGAAGGCAGTTCGCCGAATGTGTCGTTTACGAGCAGAGTGCAGAGCTCTGCCGCATGCTTTGTCTGCAAATACATCACGAAGTGGTTAGAATAGCCTGCAGACACGAAAGGTGTCACTCTGGGAAAAGCATATTAACCCACTATAATCATGATTTGGTGGGGAGGCTATGATATTCTGCTTGGCGTATAGAAGTAGGCGGGAGGGATGGAGGGGCGATTAAGATCTGGAAGGGAGGGGTGGCGATGGAATTTGCTGCTCCAAGAGATCCTCTCACTATCTCTCGCGAGAGCTTCCACGGTCAATCGGATGCTACCGCGGCTTCATTGAATGCTAGTGTAGAGCAGTCGACTAGACGAAAGCGTTAGAGAGTGGCACGCGTTTGAGATGTGGTTGACATACTCGATCGCCCTGATGACTCTCACATTTTTTTTTTTTCCTCGTTGCGCTTGTCCCCCTCCACACAGTCCGCACGGTGGAGTCAAAAGTCAGATGTAATTATGTACATAGTGTTAATCTCCGAGCCAAAAATTTACACATAATATTGACAGTTGTAATTAACTGTCAACAGCTGGTTCTCGTGACCAACTGAATTGAAGAGACGAGGTTGAGTGATTTCAATTCCTCGGAAAATCACCTGACCAATTGGAGCTTGCCGAAAATAAGACGGAGACACCAAAGATCTTCTTTTTAGCTGTGTCGACCACACAGCAAGTTGTCTGGATCACGCAAAGCACAGGCTGCCCTGATTGTTGTCCACCGCGACACCGAATCCACCCCTTTAGACAATGATCTCGAGATCGTCCCTTACTCGGCTGGCCCTTGGGTCCATGCGCTCTGCGCGGCCCATCCAGGCTCGAGGCTTCGCCGCAGCCGCTTCCGGTCCATCGTTCGAGACGTACGATGCCGCCGGCGTCAAGGTCGCCTCGAGGGATGGCCACGGCGAAACCTCCAAGCTCGCCGTTGTCGTCAAGGCCGGCACCAGGTATCAGCCTCTGCCCGGTCTGACCGTGGGATTGGAGGAGTTTGCTTTCAAGGTCCGTCGTCGTCGTGGTTCCCGGTTGTCCGAGCCGAGTCCCCGTCTCGATTGTCGAATTTGAGCTAAATTTTTCCCTTGACCATCACAGAACACTTCCAAGCGCTCGGCTCTCAGGATCACAAGAGAAACCGAACTCCTCGGCGGCCAATTGAACGCCTACCACACCCGAGAGGCTCTCGTTCTCGAGGCCGGCTTCCTCCGAGAGGATCTCCCCTACTTCGCCGAACTCCTTGCTGAGGTCCTCACGCAAACCCGATATACCAGTATGACAGAACTCATCATCCCATAAGTCCAATTGCGCCATCAATTGTTGCTGACGTACTAATTGCAAACCAACAGCCCACGAGTTCCACGAGGATGTCGAGAGGGCAATCCACCTCAAGCAGGCCAAGCTCGCTTCCAACCCTGCCGCCGTCTCTCAGGATGCTGCCCACACCGTTGCCTTCCACTCCGGCCTCGGTTCGCCCATGTACCCCTCGTCCGCTGCTTCCACGAAGGGCTACCTTGACGAATACTCCATCGCCGCGTTCGCCGAGCAGGTCTACACCAAGCCCAACATTGCTCTCGTCGGCGACGGTGCCTCGCAAGGCGCCCTGAGCCAGTGGGCCTCCAAGTTCTTCAACCAGGTTCCGGCTTCCAGCCAGCAGGCCGTCCAGTCCGCCCCCACCACCTACTACGGTGGAGAGCAGCGCATTGAGGGCAGCACCGGCAATGCCATCACCATCGCTTTCCCCACCGGCGCCTCCAGCCCCGAGGCCTCCGTCCTCGCTGCCCTTCTCGGCGGCCAGTCTACCGTCAAGTGGTCTCCTGGATTCTCCCTCCTCGCCAAGATTGCCGCTTCCTCCGGAGCCAACGCTGTGTCCAGCAACCTCGCCTACTCCGACGCCGGTCTCTTGACCATCACCCTTTCCGGCTCTGCGGCCTCCGTTCGCCAGGCCGCCCAGGAGGCCGTCAAGGCTCTCGAGAGCATCGCTGCCGGCTCGGTCAGCAATGAGGACATCACCAAGGCCATTGCCAAGGCCAAGTTCGATGTTCTCGACCAGACGCAGTCCTCCAAGGAGTCGATCCTCTCTGTCGGCTCTGCTCTCGTCAACGGCGCCCAGCCCACCCAGCCGGCCACCCTCGTCCAGAGCTATGCCTCGGTTACTCCCGCCAAGGTTCAAGCTGTATGTAATCCTCTTTCTCTTTCACCTCTTCAGTTGCTTCATGAGGATGACGCGATATGTGTGCTAACAATTAAAACTACTATAGGTTGCCAAGTCTCTCCTCGAGGGCAAGGCCACCGTTGCGACGGTCGGTGACCTCCACGCCCTTCCTTACGCTCAAGACTTGGGTCTCAAGGTATAAAAAATTATAGAAGTGAGATTGGGTTACCTTGTCAATGTAGTATTAAAACAGTCATTTAGAGCTTAGGGGGAGCCGGAAAGTCCACTTTGTGAATATAAGCACTCATCTTTTCCTTGCTGTATACAAACACCACAAACCCTCCCTCAATTCGGCGGGCAGCGGATTTCGGATGACCAAGAAGACTTGGATCTTGAGTTGATACCGTTTAGAGGAGCGAATAATAGAGTGGTAGTTGTAAAGTTTTTACCCATTGGCCCTACACCTGCACCTTGAGGCAGTGACATCTCAGTGTGCTTTTTGTGTTTCTTCGGATGCTGGGGCCTCTAGTGGGCAGTTTCCCGTCCATATTGTTGATTCTCTCTGTCGAACAGTCTGTCGGTGATTCATTACGGGAAGGTGTCTTAACTGTTTCCATGCAGGAGAGATGGGAGTGTAGGAGGACATGCACTTTATGCCACGTTGACGTGCAGCTCGAGTGCTCAAGGCTTCGAGGCTTGCCCCTCTTCTAGAGCCTACATATTGATCCTTACATCCCTCCGAGGGTTTACAAAATAAGCCATGATTACGAAGTATAAGAAATGATATATCAGCGATGCAAGAAACCAAAAGAATGGGCCGGTTCCCGAAATCTCTGTGAACCCCCTCGGCCGGATCCGGGTGCTCTCAAGAGCCATTGATTGTCTCATCAACAGCTATATTTTACAGTCTACACATGATAGTTCTCTCGTAGCTTAGTTGTTAAGTCTGAAGTATTATGCACACCTAAAGACTAGAATGCGAGCATCAATCGATATATAATAAGTCTTATCATCAACTACCTGCGAGCTCTAATTGATGATCGCGCGGCGGCGTTATGAAAGAAACATGAACTTTGAAAAACGCCCCAGGCTCCCCTCCTACTATGAGAACTCAGGATATATGCTTACTCTTAGCTCCAGATGGTTAACGGCCTAGTCAGATGCTGAAAAGATGAAGCTTTCCGTAGCACCAAGCCATGGGTTCAAGTGACGTCAAAACGGGTGAGACTTTTCCTACCCCCGGAACATCAGACAAATAAATACAAGCCACTTCGTAACTATCAAAGCTGGAACAGAAAAGACGTTCGTCCGAGGAGAGATGATCGCCAGGAGAAGCACATTGAAAGGTAAGTGAAAATCATTGCGGGGCGAGCAATCCGTCTATTGTTCCAGAAGTTTCATGTCCTGGAGTCCGAGGTACGAAGGCAGAGTGTGGCGACGTTCGTGAGAAGCAAGCCGGCATCCACAGCTTGAACAAGGCAAAGAGTCCGCCTTTATTTGCGCGGAGATGCCTTGCTTTAGCATAGAGACTATCGATGTCTCGTGGTCGAAGGTTTCCATGCGGTCTAGAAACTTGTCGGAGGGTAATAATATTTGGGGTTTTCAAGCCATCAAATGGGAACCAAAAGTGACAGCAGAAAAGTACTTCGCATTGCCCCTTCCAACTCAAATGTTCGTACCTCAGGCCTGTGAGTTACCTGCACATTGATCGTGTGTGTGCGTGGAGTTGCTCCACGACTTGACCCATCCGGTGTCAATTTCAGCAGGCGGTCGAGGAGGGCGGGCAAAGCCATTTGCTGTCCCTGAGCCCGAGCCAAGCCTAGACGCACCCTGTTTGCGGACTGTTGCCCTGATGATCAAATCAAGACAGATTTCGGTGGTCTCGTTCTAAAATTCGCACCAGTCAAGATTGGTACATCGCGCCGGGCTCTTGCTCGAAGAGGAATCAGATCATGCTGACCGGGCAGGGAACAGTGTACATAAAATTGGCACTGTATATAACTTACAAAGCATGTCCTCGTCCGCACTGGAGTCTTTACAATATTCATCCTAATACTTCTTACAGTGCGAACTTTTCGTTTGACTGGTGCGTTCCCCTGGGATTATTTTAACACTTGAAATGTTTCCAAACGAAAACAAGTACAATCCTACTTGTACCTCGTAGCGTTCCGAGTCTTAAGAAAGTTACCTCGTACAATCGTGCTGTTGCGTCTGTTAGGGATAGTCAGGGGTACAAGGGTGTCCCCTACAACTTGCAGCTACGACCGAAGTACCTCTCCCCCCCCCCCCCAAAAAGTCTAGGTCGAAGCCTCAACTTCACATTGATTGATTGATGCATGTAGCAAAAAAGTGTACTTGACACCACCTGGGCTGTGTTTCTATTTCCACCCTTGGCGGTATTATCCTTTTTTTCCCCCATTCCCAAAAAATATCCAGCGAAACTCGCCCAACGATCCCAAGTTGCCCATTCGGAGGCAAGTCTTGAACACCTCGAGGATCGGGGCAGCTTGTGAAGACTTTCGTCTTTCCATTCCTCTTCTCCCGCCGCCGCTCCCTTTGTACCACCCATAGTCGAGCCTCTCTCCCACCTCCAGCCATTACCATCATCCATCCTCGACCTTCTCGTGCCTTCCTCATTCCGCCGAGTACGAAGTACGAAGTAAGTTACTGGAAAGGCCAACTTCTTTCGTCTGGTGGCCTTCCGTTTGGACTCGATCCGTCTCATCGAGCAGGCCTTTCTTCGCGTTTCGTTTCTTCGAGTTCCTCCTGCCCTTCTTCAGTCCACAATTTTCTGTATACTGCTAGAGCCAGGTTTCTTGGCTGCAACTCCCCTGTCATCTGCGATTGCCATCCATCCCCTTTCCATCACACCTCGCCCCTGGGCTTCATCCTATCCTATCTAAGCTTCTTGTCTACACAATTGTTCTCTGCTCTTTGCCTCGTCCTTGATGTTGGCCTTTGAGTGCTCTTGCTAACAGGAGCAAGCAGCTGTCTTTTGTCGACTTCCTCCAACCCCCCTCCATTAGCTCTCCATCCCCCGACAATCCCGAGCCTCGTTCTTCCAGCGAGAGGATATCAGCCCGGAATCACTCTGCGAGGCAGATTCAAAGTTTGTTCTCCCTGCTGCTTTGAAGCGAGAAGCCGCCCCTAATATTCGCAATTCGCCTCAACCAAGTTGGTCCCCTCATCTTTCTGTTCGCATGCCTCGATGCCTTCTTTCAACTCTCTCCCCTAAATGGCGGCGTCAATGTTACACAAGCCCTGATCATCCTTTTCATTAATTCCTTAATTCCCTAAAGCGTTAAACATTAATCGAAACCATCGACTGAACATGAGGTTCATTGCGATCCAAGAGCTAACAACCATTGACGGAGAATAGTTCGGCGAGCTTTCCCTCGATTTCCTCGAAACGCACTCGAATAGGCGTAAGATCCTTTGCGCGGCAAGAGTCATTTGACGATTACGAAGGCATGATCTAGTTGAAGAAGAAAAAGCGATCGACAGTTCAGAACGAGGGTATATAGGTCTTAATATTCTTGATATTCGCCCACGATGCCTCTGCCCAAGAAGGACTCGTCGGACTCTCGATCCGGCGGGGCATCGGGTCGCGTGCAGAATGGTTTGTTCTCAGCCCGCTAACTCCTCCCGTGGGCGTTTGCGCCTCGTTTTCTACGTGTTTTTCTAACGTCTCCCCCAAGGCAACCGATCTAGTTTTCGCACAGACACGGCCATCTCAAGCAACCGCTTCAACAACGAGCGAACGCTAAAGCCATGGGTCCCCGATAGTTCGGACACTTTTGGCGATAGCCTCGAGACTTCCACCTCTTCGGGCCACTGGGACCAGTTTGCTGCCAATGAGAAGCTGTTCGGGCTGCAGACCGATTACGATGAGAACATGTACACGACCGCCATTGACAAGAGCCACCCGCAGTACAAGGAACGAATGGCGGCCGCTGAGAGGAAGGCTCGAGAGATTGAGAGAAGCGCTGCAGTGACATCTCACGTTGCCGAGGAGCGAATTATGGACTTTGTTGGTGGCGATGACCGGAATGGTGATGAAGAAGACAAGTAAGTGAACTCGCCGTTTTCCTGTAAGCAAACGGTTTGGACGAGAAAGCCCATGTGCCAACACCTTTTCCTTCACTAGATATTCCGGCGTCAAGCGTCAAGATTCTGCGTTTTCTTCTGGTCGCGAAAACAAGTACACACCTCCCGCGAAACGAGCCCCGACATCGAAGGCTACCGTTGTTGGTGCTCCCGTCGACCCAGCCATCATCTCCTCCCAACTCAAGGTGAACCCGCCGAAGAAGTCCGCGCCTGCCGTCGCCACCCCGGTCACTATGCCGGCTATTAGGGCCTCCACCGATTCCAAAATCGCGGGCGCTACCGAAAAGCCCGCTGCGTCCCGAGCGGAGCAGCCTAAACCAGAGAAAGCCACCGAATCGAAGATTGTTGAGACATCAGCAGAGTCGAAGGCTTCTGAGAAGGGGGTTCCTCCCCTCCGATCTCCGGCTGTTCCCCCGGCTTCCAGCACAAGGGGAACCACACCCAAGCCTGGGGAAGCCGCGCCCAGCGCAGCCGCAACTGTGGAACGTGACCTATTGAAGTCGTTCAAGAACTTCGCCGCAGGCCAACGAAGCCAGGCCGAAAGGGTTCGAATCAGCAAGACCAAGGCTGATAAGGAAGTAAAACTGACGGAGCTGAAAAACTTTGCGAACACCTTCAAGCTATCTACGCCTGTCCCCAATGATCTGATTGGCATCATTGCGAAGGACCCGGCCCGACAGAAGGAAATCCAAGCCAAGGCTCTGCAGAACGCGGAAGAGGTTCTTCGAGCCAAGGAAACTGCAAAGGCTAAGGAGGCTGCGGCCAAGGAGACCCAATCCAAACAGGCCACCGAACCCTCCACACCAGCGGCTTCAGAACAAAAACCGGCTCCCCGCCCGACTCCCGTCCATACTACTTCGCACCCGAACTCGCAAAACCGTCACGGCGGTGGCCGTCAAACGTACGGCTCCTCGGGTTACAACGGTCAGCAGTACAACCGCAACGACAGGAGTGGTCAGCACCAAACGCAAGGAAGGCCCACGGGAAATTTAGCGCAACGTCTCAAGATGCAACAAACTCCCCACGTTGCGGTCCAGACGGATGGTCGTCTCCCGCCCACCGCTCCGACTAGTGCTGGCAATGATGGCGCTTTTAATAATCGTCGTCTGAGTGGAACGCCGGGCCACGGCAACAAGCTAAACCCCAACACGCAGGAATTTAGGCCTAACGCCTTTGCTCCAAGCTTCAGCCCCGCCGGCCACCCAAGCACCGCCTCGAGCCCCAGATCTACGGTCACGAACTCGGCCTCTCCAGTTCGCCAGATCATCCGGCGCAAGACCAAGGGTGTCGATTGCAAGAAGTGTGATATCTTGAGCTGCATCAAGACGATCAAGGCCCCTCAAGGTCGTAACTGGGAAGACAACGCCGGTCTGCGCCCTACCTACGACACTCCTCCCACCTGGAGGCAGCGCCAAGACGACAACGAAAAGCCCGACTCGACCATGCTCCTTACCTACAAGCAGTACTTTGAGCGCAATCCTTTTGCGGGACCTCCAGGCACACTGTCGACCCCGAATCCTTCCCATGTCTTGCCTCACCTCGCCCATCAACACCAGCTCCCCTTCCATCTTCAGCATGGAGCGCACAACATGCCGGCTCGCCCTTCGCCACACATGCCGCCCGTGCACATGCATGTTCCCCCTCAACACACGCCTCACGTTGGATATGCCAATACGGACGACCACCGCATGATGCACTCAAACTCGGCTCAGTCATTTGCCTCGCCTAGGATAGCGCAGGCACCTGTCTACCCGCCGGCTGTGAACTCTCCCGCACAAGTGCCCTATGGACAGCCCGTGATGCAACCGTTCGTGCCCAACGCTCCGCACATGGGCCAGTACCGAAGCTTCTCCAACAACCCTCAATACATGCCGCAACAGCCTGGCCACATGGGAGCGCCCATGATGATACAGCCGCAGTTCGTCGCGGGGCCGCAGGGTATGATGGTTACGCCTCCTCAGATGCAGATGTACCCTACCTCGCAGGCTCAATTCATGCCTCCAGGAGTCGTCGCGGTGCCTCCGCAGCCAATTGCGGGCTCTAACGGATATCCCAGTCCCGGCCGTCCTGCAGCGCCGCCGATGGCTCACCAAGGCTCTGCCCAAGGCCAGCCTTACGGAATGAGCCCCAGCATGGCTTACCAGCAGCCCGTCTACACACCTCAGCAGCCTAGTCCGAGTAAGTACCCTCGCCACCTAGGGCCCAGATGAAAATGGGACATGAGTTGTTAACATTCGTGGTGTTCGATGCAGTGAACAATGCAAGGGGAAGTTACGTCGCCCCAGCGGCCCACCATTATGGCAGTAGTCCGCAACATATTCACCATTTTGGCGGGCCCCAGCATAGAGGGGCCGGCAACTATGGCAATAAGAACTTTACTCCTCACGGCCAACAACATCAGTTAAACCAGCCCGCGCACGGCATCCCTTCGGGACCCCAAGGAAGGGTGCCTGACGTGCCCGAAGAAGCGAAATGAACGGGGCGCTTCTCGAGGACAACAGCACCCGCGGCAGTTTCTTGTCGCCCCCCAGCGCCATTTGGGCCGTTTAATGGTCTCTTAGAAGCCAGTATATGTTAACAAATCGCCACTCTCATCATCGATTACACGCCGTACAATGATGTCCAGCGAGCCATCATTTCCCTACAACAACCAACCTACATCTGTCATCTGTCAGTGGCGACGCCTCGCGAGGAGGTGTCACACCGATACACTATTTTTTTTTTACTTGACTTTCTAGGAGGCATCTTACAAGAAGGTCTACAAGATGATTCATCGGACAGAAGAAGCCGAGGCCTCGACATGCTTCTCGGTGGCGAGGCACAAGGTTTTCTTTTTCTTCTTTTCCTCCTCCTGGCTTGCTAACACCATTGGCTTGAACCAATTGCAAAGCCCCGCCAAGGCTTTCTCCTTCTCCGCCTCCTCCCTTCTTGCTCTTTGGTTCTAAGCCCGCCCTCTCACCGCTGGAACAGCTGTCTTTGGGTGTTACGACACAGAGATACTCTAATAGGTATCAATCATTGACTATTTGGCGACTGGAAAATGGTCAGAATGCGGAGGTCGAATCTGGAACGTTGACGGCCCATCAAAAGGGGAGGCTTACGGGGCAGCCTTCCCTTTCTTTGCTCCTTTTCTTTATTCTATATTTCCTTCTCGGGCATTGCAATGGTCGGAATCGGCCAACGTCCAACGTTCCAGATTTGGGTCGGAGAGGGGAGCTGAAGCGGCGTATTTGAAGACAAGGCGGAGTTGGGTGAGTGGCACATGAAGGTGTTTTAAGGGAGAGGTTGTGAAAGCGGAAAAGAAGGAAATATTTTGCGGACATTGGAAGAAGGAGCTCAAAAAGAAAGATGAAAGTTGGGCCGTGAGAGAGACAGCGGGCACCAAATGGGTTCTCTTCGACAGCCCAGGAGGTCTGCTCATCCGCCTCTCTTCTTTTCTTTTGCTTCTTCTTCTTCTTCTACTTCTTCCTTTTCCCTCTCCCCTCTTCCTATTTCTAGCGGTTTTGAGGATTTGTGATAACCGGCATAAGCATCAACGGTGCATCTTCTCGCATAGCGGCTAGGAGTACAAGGGAAAGGGTAGTGTCTTTCTTTTTCTCCTAGTCGAGCGGTTCTGGGACTATGTGAGGGTTTGCAGACCTTAGCTAAAATCGAGATGGGAAAAAAAAGTTCAAAACCTCACGGTCCATTCTTTCGTAGATTGTTGGTGATGGACGTAAGCGAACTTCGTAAAACGAGCGGTCGAAGAGCAAGTAAACATTGAAAACAACATTGGACGGATACGAGCAGTCCCGCCGGTGCACGGGTTTTCGATTTCTCAGACACCTCTGTAGCTTGATGCTCGCAGCAAGCTTTTTTTACGATTTCGACGGGACGAGAGAAGAATCAAGAAGCAAAAGCGAGGCCGGTGAACGTTTCAAATCCAAGCATTCTATTAAAGCAAACGCCACCAAATGCCTCCAGCCCACGAAGAGATGAAGCAAAAAATAAGAAAAAAAGCCTCCCCTTCCAAATAGCAAACGTCCAGAAAAACAAACGGTAGGCACCGCATATGCAAAATTACGAATGATAATAGCACAGTTCTTGAGACGCACTTGCGCAAAGATGGGGAAGGTGAGATACGAATGAATAGCACGGGGAATCGAAAAAAGAAGAAGAAGGCCGTTAACTACCTATGCCATGGGTTGCCCGTGATGCTCATATGTTTTCCCATGTTTCCATGTCCAAGCTCCCTGTTTCCTGTTTTTTTCTTTCGTGTGTTTCCTCCTTTACTTATGCATGACATGATGGCTAATCCATAGCCTTAAAAAGACCCCGTTGAAAAAAGAAAGAAAAAAAAGAACCCAAATTGAGGGGGAAGAAAAGAAGAGAAGAGAAGAGAAGAGAAAAGGACTCGTTCCTTGAAGAGTTACAACACGCTTAAACAACGACATCGGCGTCCCGAGCAGCGAGCTTTCCGCTGCGTCGGAAACGAGCGCCAAGTCGAGCAATTGTGAGATTGTCAGAGTCGTCAAGCTGACAATAAGTTCCAGGAGCCATGGCGAGGGGGGCGGTCCACTGGCCGGCGGCACAGCGCTGGAACTGGGTTCCGCCGATGCAGTTCCACTGGCCCTCACTGGCACAAGGACCAGACTGGGCAGTGTTCTGGCCGTTTCCAGAGTCATTACCGCCGTCACCGGGGGTGAGAGTAGCGGGAGCATCTGCCGACGTCTCGGGCTGCTTCGTCACGGTTAGGAGGGTGGTGGGAGCCTGTGTAGGCTCGGGAGCGGGAGCGGTGGTGGGTTGGGTAACGAAGACTCCGCCAGGACTGTTTGATTGTGAGCTTGTGGTCACTTTGATTAGAGAAGGAAAGGGGGATACTGACAGCGAGGCAGTCTTGGGAGGGCTGGAGGTTACAGCAGGGGGGGCAATGGCGGTGGTCGGAGGAACGACAGGAGCTACACTCGGAGCAGGCTGAGTGTTGGCACCACCATCGTTGCCATTGTTGTTTCCGCTGCCGTTGCCCGTGCCAGCGCCAACATCAGGCTGAGTAGCAGCACCGCAGCCAGCGGGAACGGCGGCATTGGGGGAGTTAACGATGACATCCGGACCAGGATTAGGGAACGCCGGGTCGACGCCCTCGGGAGTCGTGCACTGGCCCTTCATGTTGGCGACAAACATGGCAGGACGGCTGTTGAAAGGAACGGTCTCCCGACGGGTCTTAGCCGCCGAGGAGCCACCCTCGATAGTGACAACGGCGCAGGTTTGGTAAAACTCTCGGTTACCAACCTTGTTGAGCCAAGACCACGAGAAGACGACCTCGTCGCCCGAAGGGGCGTCAGAGGGAATGGTGAAAGGGAAAGTTTGACCCGAGCTGAGAGGGCATCCGCCGACGATGCTCTCGATCACGGTCCAGGTCGCACCCTTGTCGTAGGACAGAGAAAACTGGCACGATCCGCCGTTGTGAGGGGCGCCTCCGGTGATGGTAGCCTGGTAGGACTGGCCTGCCTTGTAGGTGGCGACGGGGGCACCCTTGGAGGTGCCGAGGAGGCTCAGGGCGCCGCGGCAGGGGAAGTTGCCACTGCTGAGGGGGGAGGTGATGTCGAAGTCGATGTCGCCGCCGTTGTTGGGGTTGTTGGAGGAGCGGAGCGGGGGAGGCTCGCTCAGGGCCATGTGGGCGTAGACCGGGGAGGCGACGGCCAAGAGGGCGTAGAGAAGAGTGGCCTTCATTGTGATTGATTGACTGAAATGAAATACCTTGATTGTTTGATGAAATGAGGCGAGGCGATCGAGATGCGGTGTCTGAGTTCGACTATGCAGAACGATGGCGAGGAGGGAGTGGAAGAGAGTTGAAAGGATGTTTGGATGCCTTGGGGTGTTTTTATACTCGACAATTGGAGCAAGAAGATGCGATGTGGTGGAGGTTGACGAGGCGATGCAATGTTCTGCGTGAGTCAAGATTGTGGGAGATTCACGAAATCACAAGAGCTCAGTCGAGGAAGGAGCGAAGGGGCAATTCTTCTTAAGTCAGAGGAAGGAGCCAAGCTCTAAAAGTGGTGAATGGAAGCTGTGAGAAACGGAAGGTGCCAGGGACAATGGCGATTGTGACTTTTTCCCAGCGGACTGGACAATAACTTGATCTGATGATAAAGGAGTGGACTGAAGAGCACTTAGACCGTAGACAAAGGTCCCGGCACGAAATATCCGTTCGAAACGTTTGACTGCTTGACCGGCAAGAAGGCAATTGTTCACTTGTTGTTGATATTGAGATATCGTCTCAAAGAAGGTTGGTACTCTCGAGGGAAAAGATAAGAATCGAGGGTTTGCCGAAGAAGGAGTGTCAGAAAGGAAGACAATGGACAAGGAGAAACAAAATATACAAACGGCTGATCGAAGCCTGAAGAAAGGAACCTGAACTTGAACTTGAACCTGGACCTGGAGCACAAAGGACAAGATGTGAGTTCGATGGTGGCACCCGAGGTTCTTATATCCTCTGTACTTAACAAGGCACCTTGGTGAAAGGGGGCGTGTAGGTCAAGCTGTCCCACTCAGACACCCTCCTTAGCTTCGTCGCCGATCGTGTGCATCCACAACGACACACCCCCGGCCAGCGGCTTTGCGAGAAACGAAAGAAAACAATAGGAGGCAACCCCAAGGGCCCCGCCCAGGATGACCTTTCACCAGAGTGGCCCATGATCCTACGAAGTACGTCTTCTTGGGCCCACATGTGCTAGGACGAGTCGTCATCGTCCTATTCTTTGTCTCATATAGACAAGAAGGAACATGGTGCCCGGGGGCGGATTTCGATGCCGGGGTGCAGGTACAGATTCGACTCGACAGAGACGGCGGCACATAAGACACGCCACCGACAATGCTCCAATCAAGAAAAGGCAAGGGCTCGATTTGGGCTCAACCTGCATGCAAGTGGGATGCGGAGCCCTTCTAAAATTTCAGGGGATTTTGATGCGGTGGCTTGGCTGGGCAGGAGCCGAACCGGGTCCAAACATGGAACCTAAGCGCGAGCAAGAGACTGGGACCTGGGACCTGCCTAGATTGGGAAAAGAGTGAATTGGGCAACGTTCCATTTCGTGGCCTCGTTCGCGACGAAGTACGGGCACGACGGCTTAACTCTCCTCTCATTGAAAGGAAAGCAGGAAAAAATGACTTGGGTATCGATTTGACCACCACAATGACGAGAGCGTCCAGAAACTTCCTTGAAGGGTCGCCGGTTTATTTGTGCCACAATCAATGTTAAGCGGGATTTGAGGATCGACTCTCTGCAACTTCTCCATCGCCAGCATTGACCCGGTTTTCCTGCACAGCCAGGCGATGATCATATTACACAGAAGCTTTGACATTTCCTTTCTTCTCATTTACTCTCCAGTCCCGCCCATGACTGGGTTCTTCTTGGAACTTCTTGACTGGGCACTCAGAGCAATCGATTCGTTGCGGCATGCGGGGCGATGACGTTGGGTTTTGCATTTGCATTCCGTCAGGGATGTTGAACCGTCCGTTACGCCAGGCGAGAACAAGCTGGCGTCGAAGAGAACGAACGGTTGACTCTAGAAACTTCTGGGAGACTCCGAAACTGACACTGATGTACAACCGTACAACATTCGCCGGATGCGCTTCCGAAAAAAATAATCCGTCATATGGCTGTGACGTGTGAGAAGAGTAGGGTAAAGAATAATAATCCATCATCGTCTCGATGCCAAGTCGCACACCTCAAAACGTGAAATACTTCAGAATATCGCGAGTCTGTGGAATTGAATGGTCACGATTGCTCGACCTAGTCCAGGTCAAGCGGGAGCGCAAGGGGCATCGTCCAATCACGCGGGTTCCCGCACCGAGACCCCCATCACGCAGGGTCTAAAGCCGTGGTTCCTTGTCTTAGCGGCGGGTAAGCACTGGCGAATCGGTGGCGCTGGAGAGACTGGTTCGCAAAACGGTGGGGTCTACATCAATGCTACTGTTCAAGAATATACAGATCAGAATCCTGGACAGGGAGATACTCTCCAGATCCGATCAATGGCACGCGGCGAGATCAATACGGGGCCACGAACAGGGAAGAGAGCTTGGAAGTGGGAAAAAAAAACGACATTCGATATGAAAAAGAGAACCGATCACACCGCCAACAATGGTACTCCACGAATACCTCTTCATTAGGTGGTGCTAGCGACCTGAGCTCACAACTGCCAGGCACTAGCGTATTGGAGTTCAATGCGGTGTGGATTCTCTCTTGCTTTCTCATCCACTGTCCAGCCATTGAGACGACGTTTCTGGCCGAGCTGGTCTCCATCATGATACAACAATGCGCCCGGCCATGATGGCATTCAACGGCGTTCCTCGTGGACCTAAGCTTCAATGTTACCTTTCTCATCCCTTCTTTAAGCTACTATTAACTGGTTTGGTCGTTTCATCTTCTTTGTGACTCCCTACTTCCCTGCCTTGTTTATACCATGTTCGTTTCGAAACGATTGTTGTGGATGAGCAAGGAACCTTTGTGAAGAAGAGGAGACTCACTCGGGAAGGAGAACCGAGTGGATTTTCTTTTCGTATCCATCATGTCGATCCACCCAAATCCATCTGAAAATTGTATCCTCCACCCGCCTCTCTCGCAGGGCCATCATTTATGCATGAATTGGTCCTTGCTCGCTCGCATTGCTAACCTGCCTCTAAGCCTCAAGTCGCTACCTGCCACATTGCATCGTTCGGAAATTCCCTATGGGAGGCTCATTATGCGTCTGGTACCTCAACTCCACCTAGGGCCATCTCCCGCCCGTGCACACTCTTTGGAAGATGGCCCGGGGGGCCTCTATTCACGAAATCGGAAGGTTGCGAGGATTTCTTTGTACTTCTTATGGGCCCAGGAGAATTAAGGATGGGCGACCTTTTGCAGGACCACAAGTCAGTTTCCTCTTTTAGAATCCTTCCTTTTCTTTGCTCCTCAATATGGACCCCTAATTTGGCGCCCCTGCGTGTCTGGTTTACCGCTGTGGCGACCACCTGCTGCAACCAAGTCAGGCTAGGCCAGCCAAGACAGAGGCGTCGAACTTCAAGTGTCTTGATCTCCCGCTGTAAGCCGCATTGACCCTTGAGTGCTTGCAGCGGAGTCCGTTCTAGGCATGGCCTTTTTAGGTCTTCAGAGGCTTGGGGCATCTTTCGCCTAACCTTCCTATTGGCTCAATCATCCCCGCCGTCGATGAACAGGCGGCTTGCAAAGTGGACCAGACCGGGTCTGAGTGATGGGTGGTGCTGAGGGCGAGCTTTGCTACAACCGCCCTTGCCTGTGATCTTTGCCAAGTTGAGCGATCATCCGGGGGGACGCGACAATAGCTTTTCGCTTTTGATTTTGACCTGATCAATTGATGTCTCATGCGTGCTGTCACTCGTCGTGGCATAACAATTACTCAAAACAAGATTGATAGATCTTGTTATTGACTTCCCTCAGATCTCAACAGAGCCTCCTTTATCGCTTCGCTTCTGAGCTTATCCCATTTCGGACTTCAATAATATCGATCCAAGAGCCGCACCTGAAACCTGCATGAAGTATGCTTCTTTCTTCTTTTTCTCGCCCCTAAAAAAAACTTTCCCTCTAGATTCTACTGGTGCAGAAGCGAAGCGCGGTTAGGCGGCCAAGGCCGCATCCTTCGTCTCATCTCGCCCCCACCTACTAGAGCGCTTGCAACCGACCCACAAAGCCTCACCACTCTGCGGGATCAAGGAGAGTCGAAAAAGGGAGCCGTAGCGACTAGGTAAGCTGGCGACCGAGATGCGATAGAGCACGGGTTCAATATGATTTGTCGCAGTAGACCGAGGGTAGAAAGATGCAGCACAGTGGATCGACCCATTTGGCGCCCGGGGCAGGGAGAGGGAGAGTTGGGATGTTTTGGGATGAGGGAAACCTCATCAAGGATTTAGACCCTCCGTGCAACGTGTGATGGTGGCGTGGCCTCGACGATGACCACCCGAGGGGATACGTGGGAGCATGAGAGGATGAAGCTTAAATTTGAGTTCGGGACTGGGTCTGGGCCATCACTTCTTGGCCGCCTAGGACCTTTTGGCTTGGAGAGGGACCAGAGACCCTTTATGTCCCGAGTTCCGCGATTGCGTCGTCGAACATGCCATGAAGGCTGTGAACCCTGACTTGGTCCCCGAGCTTGCCGTTTGACCCGGGAGGGGCATGGAAATACTTGAGATTGTTGGGGGAGCCTCACTCTAGCCCCGACGGTTGGTTTTCCTTTTTCCATTATATTTTTACCTTTCTACCTCATATCTCTGAGGGCTGTTGACAATTCAACCCGTGAGGCATTTTGTGTGAGAGACGAAGATAGAGCCCGGTTATGTATTCATTGAAAGCCAGATTAAGAATGAGTCTGCCGTGCGGAGCATCTCATTTCCGCTACGGCAGACTCCGGTATTTACGCCGTCCCGGGCCGGTAATGTGTGTGAAACCATCGTAAAAAGGGAGTGGTAACCGGGCTGGCGAGAGATCAAATCGACGTGTCGGTTCAAAACAGTAACAATCTCACCTAAGAAGTAAGACCCCCTCTTTGGGCGGCCGCCCCCAGAATCCCCCAATCTCAATACACATTGATCTCACCAAAGCCGTGCAGTAAAAAATTGATGTTCGTCAACGTTGAAGATTTAAAATCTCTTCCCGTGTTTCTGTGTCGTGTTTTCTTTAGCCCCCATCAAGATTTCCACCAGGGACCCGACCCAAAATGCAACCATCACCACCTCTCCTCAGCTCCGTGCTCATCACGGGTGGCTGCGGCTTCCTAGGCTACACCCTCGTCGACCAACTCCTCCGTGATCCAGAATGCGGCCCAATCCACGTCATAGACCGCGTAATCAGCCATAACCGCCACGACGGCGTGTCCTACTCCCAGGGAAGCATCACCGACCGCGCGCTGATGCGGCAGATCATCGACGACGTCCAACCTACTGTGGTCTTTCACCTGGCGTCGCCCAACTTCTCCTTCCCTACGAAGGGGCGGGGGGATTTCTACGAGACAAACGTCGAGGGGACTAAGCTTCTCTTGGAACTCTCCGCAGAGAGTCCCTCGGTAAAGGCGTTCGTGCACTGCTCTTCGGTGGACATCTACGCCAACGCGCCGCACGTCCAAGTGGACGAGACGCATCCGACGCTCACGTCCTACCACGAAGAGTACGCGCGCACGAAAGCCCTCGCGGAGAATCTCGTCCTTGGGGCAAATGGCCAACAGCTTCGGACCGTCAGCTTACGCCTCGCGCACATGTACGGTACGCGCGATTCGCAGCAGGTCCGAGTCCTGCTGGACATGTGCGCCGGGAACAAACCGCTCTTCCAACTTGGGCCGGGTACGAACTTGCTTTCTGTGATTTCCGTCGACAACGCGGCTGAGGCACATATTCTGGCTGCCAAGGCCCTCGTCGATCCTACTCGCTGTAAAAAAGGGAAGGTCGACGGGGAAGCGTTTAATATCTCGGATGGCGACCCGGTGCTGTTTTGGTATCATACGGGTTTGTTCTGGAGCACCGCGAGGGGGAGGCCGGTGAGGGATGAGTTGATTGTTATTCCGGAGTGGCTGGCACGGTTGGTCATTGGGATTGTCCAGTGGGTAGTTTGGATCTTCACGTTGGGATTTGTAGAGCCTCCGACGAGCGCGAGTAGCACGGCGCTGAGCTTTGCGTTGGAGCATCGTACATATAGCTCGGAGAAAGCGAGGGAGCGGTTGGTGTTTGAGCCGAAGGCAAACCATGATGAGGTTATTAGGCGGTGTGTGATGGAGGAGATGCGGAGGAGAGAGACGAAGAACGGGAGCAAAGGGTAGCCATCCCGTCGTGAAGGACGTAAGCTTGGAGTGGAGCTACGAGCTCTTCCGCTTCTTGTTTTTACCATGTTATACTTCGTCACGTCTGTAAACAAACACCCTTGCATCTTGAAGGTCCATATCATATCCATCTGCTACAATAATTACAGCAACATTTTCAAGCTCAACCTCTAGCGCAAGCGGCCACAATTTCGATAATGTCTAGACGACAACGCAATTGCGTATGGTCCGCCCTCCACAATCTGGTCAATGTCATCGGCCGCCTCGAAGATGATGCATGCGCCCTCTTATCTCCTAGCGATGCAGTCAAGCTCACAAAGCCCAACTTGGACTTGTCTTTTGATGCAATATCTCCTTCACCAAGCTCTACTTCTCGGTTCCCAGACCGCCTGATCGATGCACTCCTGGACGGCTAGCTTCCTCTCCAACACCGTCAGGATCCTCGCAACGATGGGAGTTGCCACGAGTTCTCTCTATTAGTCGGGGAATTCGCCGAGACGTGTTGTTTTTGGGCCGGGACGACTACTGCTCGTTGTCGGGATCACCCTCAGCTGTAACTCGCTATTCTACTCGCCGTCCCGTCCCCTCTCCTTTCCCTAAAACCCACGAGCTCATCTATTAAGACAATTTCACAGCATGAGAGAGAGCAGCAACACTTCCTCGTCATTCACCCTGCTTCATAGGCATTAATAGTCAATCTAACCAGAACATGCGCACGAATCCTCGAGGGCGTCTTCGAAGATCCCCGGTGCTCTCGACTCTCAGTTTTCTCGCATGGTGGCATAGAACATACGCCAACCCATCCCACCACAACCGAGTCTCACTTATCTGTCGCGACCAAGCCATGAAAGGACTGAGTCAAACAGCGAGAGCGCCAGCGGCCATGGTGTGATATTCTAGCATGGACATCCTTTTTGTCTGGAGCCATGGCGGCTAATGGAGACGTGGCCATATTCCCCTAAGTGGGAGGAAATGTGAGACTGGAGTTGACGAGAGACTAAGGGCTGCGAGCGGATCTACAGTAGCGGACAGGTAGTTGGGCTCGGAAGCCAGTGATGCGCCTGATGAGGAGCGCTGAAGAAAGAGACGGAACTTGTCTGGATAGTTATATCTCAAGGTGCCGCAGTTCGAGTATAAGGTTTAGCCAGGTTATTAGTAAATTGCAAGAGGAATCTGATAGTCGCTAGGCTGATCGAGCTGAAGTGACTTGGAATTCGGTCAAGAAGAGCTTTGTGGATTAATGCTTTGCAGACTCAGCGATATGAAGTCGGAGCTTCCCTCAGACTCCAAGTCACGTGTCCCGAAACGTCAACCATTCAACTCCAACATCAGAGCTGTCTGCGACAGCAGGATAGAAGAGACGACATCACAGCGAGCTTCCGTTTTTATTCATCTTGATTTTTTTTGACGGAAATCTGTACCCTATATTCAGAGAGTTCGACAATGCCCGCGCTGCGGAGCGCTGTTGATCCCTAAACCACCCTTTCCTATTACCACCCCTCCCTAAACACTCCGACCGCCCAACATGGACTCCGTACCGGCGCTCGCGGAGCTCCTCCGCCACCCCGAAGACCTCGACAAGATCCCCGCCCTCAAACAAGAATTCGCGCGCAAGAAAGCGACCATAGATGGCCAGCTCCGGAGCGGTCTGCGCGAGCAGCTCGAGACGACCCAAAGCGGGATGACGGGCCTCACGGACGGTCTCAAGACGGTGCAGCAGATCAAGGACGAGATGATGAAGATCGACAAGCTGTGCTCCGAGTCGCAAAACATAATCAAAGACATCGGCACGATAAACTTCGTGTCGCAGGCCCACCGCAATTTCGGCGCCGTCGAGACGATGAGGAAGAACCTCGAGACCTTCAACGAGAGGCTAAACACCGTCGAAGGCATGCTGAGGGAGGACGACGCGGATAGGGAGAACATGCCGAATTTGCTGCCGGTGCACTACGAGCTTACGCAGTTGAGGAATATACGGGACGACGCGATGGAGCAGATACAAAAGGCCGACGATTCGAGTTTGCAGTCGACGCTGGAGGATTACTTCGAGAGGCTGGACGACATGATCGACTGGTTCGACGAGCACGTGGGCCTGCTGGCGCTGAACCTCGTCAACCTCGTCGTCAACGGGAACAACGGGCTCGTGGTGCGCTTCGCCGTCGTCATGGAGGCCGAGGACAAGAGCGACCAAAAGGTGTTGGCGCTGCAGCAGGCGCTCAAGGACCACAAGGAGATGGCGGCGCGGTTCCAGGGCATCACGGACGGCGCGAAACAGGTGCGCGGATACAAGGGGAAGTTCCTCGAGGCGATACGGCTGAGCGCCGAGCAGCAGTTCAATGAGGCGAAGCAGCTATTCCTCGAGGACCCGACGAAGCTGGAGAAGACGATGAAGTGGTACTTTAACGACCTCAATGCCGTCAAAATCGGCATGTCGCCCTTGATGCCCAAGAAGTGGAAGATTCTCAAGATGTATGGGAACGTGTACCACAAGCTCATGCACGACACGCTTGTCGGCGTGATAGACGACCCGGCTACGAGCTCGGCCACGACGCTCGAGATCGTCGGCTGGCCCGAGAAATACTACAAGAAGATGACCAAACTTGGCTTCAAGCAGGACGAGCTGAAGCCCCACATTATCGACAACCGCGAGGCCGAGCTCGTGCGCGACTTCCGCCAGCTCATCATCAAGTACCTCGACGAATGGATCGAGCGTATTTTCAAGTCGGAGCAAAAGGACTTCGCCGAGCGTAACGTCGAGGGCTCCAACCTCGACCAGGACGAGTACGGCTACTTCCGCACGCGCAACCTCGTCGACCTGTGGCGCATGATGCGCGAGCAGATCGACGTGGCCGCCAACTCGCAGCGCGCCGACGTCGTCGAGGGCGTCATCGACGCCATGCTGCAGCGTCTGCGCTCGCGCCAGCAGGCGTGGCAGAAGATGCTCGAGGACGAGGCGGCGCGCTACGAGAACCCGACTCCCGAGAATAACCTCGATGGGTTCCAGTCCCTGCAGGACTGGCTCGTGGCCACAGCCAACGACCAGATAGCTTGCATAGACGACAACGAGGACGAGAACCGCTTCGGCTACCTCTCCAGCTTCGTGCAGAAGCTCGAACCCCTCGTCACGCCGCAGTACCTCGAGCGCGCCGACTCGGAGATCAACGCCCTGCGCGACGGATACGTCGATTTCTCCACCTGGTGCATGACAAAGTTCGCGCAGCTCATCTTCGCCGTGGACTTTGCGCCCGTGCTGCCCGATTACTTCACGCCCAAGTGGTACTCTGCCACGGCGATGAAACAAATGGTCGTCACCTTTGACGAGTACGTCTCCGACTACCGCCAGGTCCTGCACCACTCCCTCGTCGACATCTTTATCGAAATCTTCGCCGACGAGCTCCTCATCTCATACCTCTCCTCCGTCCGAAACAAGGGCGCCAAATTCCGCCGCGCCGATCCCTTCCAGGACAAGATCTTCAACGACGTCCAGACGGCCTTCGAGTACTTCGACGGCCTGCCGAACCCGGACGTCGCCGACTCTATTAAGCAGACGTGGCGCGTCACCGAGCCGTTCCTGCAGCTCCTTACTGCGCCCAAGGAAGAAGTCCCTAATGCCTTTGAGGGGTTCAAGATGGCGTATTGGGATTTGCAGATTGGTTGGGTAGAGGCCGTCTTGAGGTCGCGGGATGACTTTGAGAGGAGCATGTTGAATAGCGTTAAGGCGAGGGCGGCGAGGATCGATGTTGTTAGGGGGCCTGAGACGATAATGGGACGGGTAAAGTAGGGGTCGTCGTAGGGTATATATCTAGATTATGAAGGGTTGGATGAAGGGGGTTTGCTGTGTGGGATTTCAGCTGTACTTTGGGTTTCCTTTTCTTTTCTGTTCTAGCTTACGGCGCGGTATGGGAATGCATCAATTGATAATGGATCACTGCTCTTTTTGTCCCCCTTGAGGAGAGAGAGACGAAATCCGGTCTCATACATCGAAGACGCGGAACTCGTTTGGATGTGGACTTGGAGCCATTTGTAGAGAGAACCAGGAAAGACGTCAAATGGACCACGAATGCCACTCTCTCCTCCTTATTTACAACCACATCCCGCTCCCAAGTAAAATACAAGACATGATACAACTTGGTTCACAATGCATTACCGCCGCCTCCCACTACAATCTTTCTCATTCCCCCCTCGTCTCCAAATTCAACGAGACATGTGTTGAAACAAAAAATATCGGCTTTCTTGTATGCATTTACGACGTTCAACTCCATCCCATACAAAAAAAGAAAAACCAAATAATGATCGTGGTGTTTGTGTGTGGAAAATAACTACTTCCTCACCTCCCCCCCTAAAATTCATTCCCCACTGACGCGATTATGATGAGCTGGCAAGAAAGTTGGCAGCCTACGCATAAAAAGAAAAGTTAGACAACAACCCTTTTGAAAGAAAGGAAAGAAAGGCAAAGAAAGTGAAGCGCCGCACGGCTGGTTACAAGGACAAAGGGAAACCCACCCTCTCAATATCATAATCATACTTCTCCAACGCTGCCAAAGCATCTGTCCTCGAATACCCCATACTCGTCAAATTCTTCAACAACGGATCGTCGCCCGTCTCGGCACGCGAGAGTTCCGGCCGCGTAGCCGTCTCCTTGGGCGCCTCGGCAGTCTTGGGCGAGTTGCTAGCTGCCGAATCGAGGTTCGAGAACATAGCGTCCCAGTCCTGAGCATCAGAGGCCGAGATACCGGTTGTCGCCGGGGCTCCAGTGGTGACAGTGGCCGCAGTCGGGGTTGCGTTGTTGTTAGCAAGCGAGCCCGTCGACAAGGTGCCAACAAAATCGAAGCTACTCTCACCGCCTCCGAAAGCCGTCGAGGACTCGGTCTTGGCCTGGCTGGTAGGCGGGCTGCTGTCGAAGACGGAGTTGAACTCGTCGAGGCCGGACCTAGAGATGTTGGCGAAGTCGTCGTCGGCCGAGCCCTCCTTGGCGTCTTCTAGACCCTCAAAATCGTCGTCTAGGTCGGAGTCGAATGGCGTCTTAGACGGAGGAGGAGGGGCAGAGGTGGAGGAGGTCTGGGGCGCGGGCGCAGTCGTCACCGCGGTTGGGGTGGTGGCTAGTGGAGAGTCGAAGAAGTTATTCGCGGCATTCGCGTTGCTATTACGAAAAGATTGTTAGAGAATGTACTTTATTACGAAATAAACACAACAAGCTCACGAGCTATCGCTATGATATAGAGTATGGTATGGTGGAAAAGGGGGTAAAACAAAAACAAGTAAAACAGCAACGGCGAAAGCGAAAGGAGGGAAAGAATCCAAGGGCTGGGAAGGGGAAACAATCTACCTATTATTATGCCCAGACGACTTGTCAGCAGCACTCTCCCCAATCATAGCCATAAAAGCGTCGGAAGCCTCCTGCTTAGCCGCCGAAGAAGCAGCAGGCAAAGCAGTCGCGTTATCCTTGACCGTCACCTGGCTATCCTTCCCCTTGGGAGACGACGGCGCGAAATCGTCGTCGAAACCCGCCTCGCTATCCGACTCCGATTCGTCTCGCTCCAGCTCCGAAATGGGAGGGAACTCGGTGTTGAAGGTCGAGAACGCGTTGGCGCTGTCGTCCTTGGCCTTGTTGTCCTGGCTCTTGTGGATCTTGGTGAAGCTGGCAAACGCGTTGTCGAACTCCGCCTTGGCCTTGGCCTGGTCCATCGAAGCGAACGGGTCCGAGTCCCTAACCGATCTTTCTCCCGTAAGCTTCTTCTCCTCGCTTCCAGCACCGGCAACAGGTGTCTCAGCAGCTGCTCCGCTGGTGTTGCCCGAGTCGCCCGTAGCGCTAGACTTCACCTCGGCCGCCGACGCAGTGTTGCTTTGTCCAGTATTGGAGGGCTCAAGAGGTGAGAACGCGCCCGAGAGTGGGGAGCCTAGAGCACCCTTATCGTCTCCGGTCCGCGACAATGGGGGCGACACCTGTCGAGAGGACGACAGAGATTCGCCAAGATCCTTCAACGGAGGGAAGCTCGAGCTGAGTTGGCGCGACTCCGGCGGAGCAGGAGGCTCGACGTTCAAGGTAGCCTGGCGGCTGATAGTAGGACTGGTGGTGGCGGGGGTTCCGAATGAACCACCGCTCCCCGTCGAGTTGCCGGTGTGATGGCGGATAGCCGAGGCGGCAGTGGGTGGGGGAGGGGTGGCCGACGCCTGGGGGAATGGCGAACCGAAGATGTCGTCAAACGACTTGTCGGACGCCTTCATCGGCGGGGAGGCAAAAGCGCCGATCATGTCCGTGCTGGCAGTTCTCTTAAAGAATGGGTTGTTCCCGCTACCAGCGGACGGAGTGGGGCTAGAGATCCCCGCAGGACCGGACTGCAAAGAGCTGCCCGTCATCTGTCTCGAGAGCTCCTCGCCTCCCTTAACCAGCTCGTCAGCCTCGGACTTCAGACGATCACGCTCGCCCTCGTTGGTAGAGAGCTGCTTCTTATTGATGGCCACGAGGCCCTTCTGCTGACGGGCTTCGGACTTCAGCTTCTCAATCTGGGGCTTGAGCTGGGCAATCTCGGCGTTGAGAGCTCGGATCTTCTCCTTCAGGCTAGCGTTCTCCTGCTGATCAGCCTGTAGCGCAGTGACGACCTGCTGCTTCTGGCCCTGCAAGTCCTGGCACGTTCCCTCGAGGGACATGCACTCGGCCTGGAGCTTCCTGGTGTCGGACTTGGTCGCGGCAAGCTGTTCCTCCAAAGCCCGGACGTCCTTGGCCTCTTTTTCGTACATGGTCCTGAGCTGAGTGAGCCGCTGCTCGAAGTTCTTCTTCTGCTGGCTAGCCTGAGTCAAGTCGTGCTGAGTCGACGTCCTTTGGGTCTGGAGGTTCGTCATTTGCTTCGTAAGGGTTCCAATCTGGTTGGAGATATTGGCCAGCTCCGTCGTCTCGTTGGTGAGCTTGGCGCTAATCTCGGGATCAGCATCGCCGAGAAGATCCTCCGAGCCGCCACCGCGCTTCGAATCACCCGTGTGCTGTTGATGCTGAAGAGTGAGGCCCTTTCCGAAAGACGATGAGGGTACGAACGGCCGGAACTGACTGGCAGTTGGCGAAGCACGAACGGGAGATGTAGGCACAGGTCCGCTGCTAAATGGATCGCTAGCCGCGGAGCCACCGGTAGCTAGAGGCGCCTGCATTGTGGCAGGCGGACCATCGAGCTCGAAGAGATCATCAAGCGCAGATTTCTGCGCTGGCGGCGGCGGCTGTGGTTGGGCGGCCTGAGGAATAGGGGCATCGAAAGGAGAGGTGGCAGTCGGCGGCCGGACTTGGTTGCGCATGCTGGGCGGGATCAGGTTAGGGGGAAGGGTCGTAGGCAGGACGGCAGTTCCATCGCGATTCGCTCGCTGCTGGCGGATGAGATACATAGCGATAGCGAACTCATCCTTGTTCAGAACACCCTCCGAGTTGATGTCGGCGAGATCCCAAATCTGCGCGAGCGTCGCAGCGCTCAGGTTAGACTGGCTGAAGAAGGGCACGGCCTCCTCGCCGGTAATGAATCCTCGCCTCGTCTTGTCAAGGTCATCGTAGATGGTATCGAACTTGGCTTTCTCGGCCGGCGTAATGGCCCATGCAGCGCCCGCACCACCAGCTAGGCCCGACGGCTGCGGCGCGATTGTAGCATGTCGGCCGAGAGGGCTTCCCGTGCGCAGCTGGGCAGAGCCGCTGAGCTGGCGGGGGATGGCCGAGAGGGTGCCCGTCGCGGTGGGTGACTGGCGCGGGGCGGGGCCACGACGGTTGGCAGCTTCCACTAGCGCGGGAGGCAAGGTGCTCGGGATGGCCTTGAGGGCGCCGACCTTCATGGCGTTGAGGAGGTGCATGGCTATCACGAATTCGGAGGCAATAAGGGCGCCGCGCTGCTCCGTATCGACCAACTGCCAGACAAGACCCAGGGTTTCGTTGGGAAGGCCCGACCTCTCAAAGATCTGCTTGGCTTGGTCGCCGGGCATCAGGTTCCCGGCGAGGAGTGGTTGTCTCTCGAAAATGCTTGCATACTGGGCAGCCTTGTCCGGGGTGAGAGGGGGGATCCTGACAGGGCCACCCCCAGTACCTTGAGGTTGGACGGCAGCTGGGGGGGGAGGTGACGTCGGGGTCGCGGTTGGTAGGGCGACGCCATCAAACTGGGGAAGAGGGCCGCTCTGGCGAGCTAGCTCAGGAGTGGGATCGCGACCAGCTTGGGCATGGCCGAGTAGTCGAAGAGCGACGGAGAAGCCGGCGGGAGTTAGGAAGCCCCTATTCTCGGTATCGGAAATTTGCCATATCTAGAAAACGCAGAAGCCGCGTCTTGTCAGCTAAACCAGGGCCAAACATTCCTGAGAGGACAACGACCATCGCAGTAGGCTAGCGGCTGCCATAAATTCGAAGACAGGATATCGTAAATGAAACAATCCATACCTTTCCGAGAACCGTCCTATCCAGCCTTGTCTTCTCGAAGAAGCTCACAGCAGTCTCGCCAGTCACAACACCAACATTATCGAAGTCCGCCTGGCGAAAGAGCTGCCCATACAGACGCTTCTCCTCCGGCGTCAAGCTAAGATTCTGCGTGGGATCGGTGGTGGAAGACTCCCCCGACATCCTGTAATTGAGGGTTTATGTGGCTGACGTCGTCTAAACGATGGCGGATAAAGGGAATGGGACGGATTAAGTAAATCGACTAACGGGGGGGCTATCGTGTTCGGTTCGGGCGGATTGGGTTGATTCGTGGTTTCGTCACCAAGGCTAGCAGGTCATGACATAAAAAATAATAAAAAAGGGGGGGATGGAAAGAACGAGTCGCAATATTGGCAACTGAGATAACGACAGCTGCGGGAAGGCTTAGAGAACTTCGTATACGAAGTATTAATCGGATGGGGCCTCGGGCAGAGAGATGATAGAGTGCGCCTGGATTATTGCGAGAGGTTGGTTTTCCTAGCAGATTTGGAGGAAGCGCTGGGACTGGATTGGGACTTGCTTGGATCGAGATTAATGCTCAGTAATAATTCCATAGACTGCTGCTGGTACAATTGTACAAGTCTCACTTACTGTCAACTACAGAGTACTTCGTACAGGGTCGCATTGACGTAGTGCAGTGTACAAAATACGCTAGCAAACAGGCATGAACCCCTAAGTTTGGAAGTATTATTACCCCAGTTTTCTTTGCTCACAACAATTCCAGTCTTCGTCACTTCGTCACTTTTGTCACCAGTCCAACCCTGCATGGTCCAAGCTTCTGGTCCCTCTCCGGCCCGTTTCAGTTGAAATAGCGGAATTACAGCTGGCATCGGAAATATTGATCGAAGCTTGAGCGAAAGCTGCTAGAGAGGGTGATCAAAGAAGCATGCATAGAAGCTTGCTTCTTTTTCTTTTCTTCCTTTTTTTTTCTTCGTTCGCCGCAGTACAGGGGGAGCACAGTAGACGTCATACAACCTTAAAATGGATTCTGCATTGTCCGGCTTCGGCATCGGTATCGTGGCAAAATCTACGGGGTCGACGCTGTAGCTCCTCGGGGTCCGAGGCCAGTCCAATGTCCCTGGGCCTTTCCAGTGTCCCAACACACCAGAGATCGTGTCAAGTAGGTTGGATGCACCAGGTCATTACATCATCGCTTCGATTACAAAATTATAAGAATAGCTTGATCCCTATCCTTCGGCGGGTGCATTAAAAGGTCGCTTTTAAAAAGGGCTAGTAGCTATGTGCATATCGTAAGGCGCAAGCGCAAAAGGGTTTGCCAAAGGCGGCTCAAGTTTCGGGTCTCATCAAAAGAAAATAGAGTAATAAAGTAATTAGAGCGAGAGAGAAAAAGTGAAAAAAAGAAAATGAACATACAACCCATCTACCTTTTCCGTCCTTAGGCTCAGCAGGCATTACAAGAGATATAGCGGCCGAAGAAAGTCAAAAGAAAGTCAAAAAAAGGGGATATGGGTATGATTTTTAGAAACTTCAACTCCTGCCTATCCGACTTCTTTTCTTTTTGTAAAGGAATTTCTCGACGCGCGGGGGGTGGGTGGATATTGGGTATGTGTAAAGGGGGACGCGGATGTGAGAGGCATCGTTACATTTTGACCATTATAAAGTGATTAAACAAACGAGGAAGAAACTTTGTGGTGGAGAATCTAGCCCTCCTAGTACTCGGCCGCCTCCTCGTTGTCGATAGAGTCGGTAGCAACCTCTTCGTAATCGCGCTCAAGCGCAGCCAAGTCCTCACGAGCCTCGGAGAACTCACCCTCCTCCATACCCTCACCAACGTACCAGTGGACAAAAGCACGCTTCGAGTACATAAGATCGAACTTGTTGGAAAGCGCCGACCAGGCCTCGGCGATGGCGGTGGTGTTGGACAACATGCAGCTATAGGTGAGTTACATTAGTCTCTTGAAAAGCACATAACAAGGACGTACCCCCATGCAGGGTTGACACAAGGTCGAGTTGGAGGTTTAAAACTTACACAGCGCGGTTGACCTTGGCGAGGTCGCCGTTGGGGACCATCTCGGGAGGCTGGTAGCAGATACCGAGCTTGAAGCCGGTAGGGCACCAGTCGACGAACTGGATGGTACGCTTGGTCTTGAGGGTGGCGACGGCCGCGTGGGCGTCCTTGGGGACGACATCACCACGGTACAGAAGGCAGGTAGCCATGTACTTGCCGCTGCGGGGGTCACACTTGACCATCTGGTTGTTGGGCTCGAAGCAGGACATGGTGATCTCCTGGACCGAGTTGGCCTCGTGGGCAGCCTTAGCGGCGGAGATGACGGGAGCGTAGGCAACGAGAGGGAAGTGGATACGGGGATAGGGGACGAGGTTAGTCTGGAACTCGTTCAAGTCGACGTTGAGGGAGCCGTCGAATCGGAGGGAGGCGGTGATGGAGGAGACAACTAAAAAAAAAACCGCATTTGTCAGTATCCAGAGACATCTGTCAAGGCAATATGGAGAGCCTGCGAGGAGGTATATCCACGCAAAATAGCAGCAGCACGTACCCTGGGCAATAAGCCTGTTGAGGTTCTCGTAATCGGGTCGCTCAAGGCCGAGGTTGCGGCGGCAGATGTCGTAGATGGCCTCGTTGTCGACCATGAAGGAGCAGTCAGAGTGCTCGAGGGTGGTGTGGGTGGTGAGGATAGAGTTGTAAGGCTCAACGACGGAGGTGGCAGTCTGAGGAGCGGGGTAAACGCAGAACTCGAGCTTGCTCTTCTTGCCGTAGTCGAGAGAGAGGCGCTCCATAAGAAGGGCACCGAAACCGGAACCGGTACCACCACCGAAGGAGTGGAAAACGAGGAAGCCTTGCAGACCAACACAGTTGTCGGCAACATGTCGCACCTTGTCCAAAACGGGGTCGATGAGCTCCTTGCCCACTGTGTAGTGTCCACGAGCGTAGTTGTTCGAAGCATCCTCCTTTCCGGTAATCATCTGCTCGGGGTGGAAAAGACTCCTGTAGGGACCAGTGCGGACCTCATCGACGACATTGGGCTCGAGATCGCAGTAGATAGTCCTGGGAACGTACTTTCCTTGACCTATACAAGAGCAAGAGAGGACGGTTAGAGTGGTCTTCCTTCGAGCAGACTTGTCCAGGTTGACAAGAACACATACCAGTCTCAGAGAAGAAGGTGCTGAAGCCATGGTCGGGGTCAGCGGCCTTGCGCTCTTCCGTCAGGTAGCCATCAGGCTGAGTAGAAACTGAAGTTAGAGACATGAAAACCTAGGTGACTCGGATAAGAGGGGCATACCTGAATACCATGCTCAAGGCAGTAGAGCTAGAAATATCCAACTCCGTTAGCTAGTTCGCCTCCGACGACAGTCGTGAACGCGATAGTCTTCCATCATCACCAGGACGAGGTTTGATATGGAATTGGGACCGGTTGCGGAACGGGGCCAAAAAAAGGGGTGGGGAGGGGAATCGGGTCGGCCCAGGTCATCAAAACCAGATGCCCAAGAGAGGGGTGCTTCGAAGCAGCGAAGGACGAGATAAACCTACCTCCCAGCACGAGTTGGCGATTTGGCAACCCGCCTGACCGACTAGAGACGCAAAGTTGATTAGCACGATAGCCAGATAGGTGGCGAGAAGCCATCACCACAACACGATGCGGTGAGCAAAACGCGTTCAGGGGAGGGGTTCGAAAAAGAAGATGGGGGCACACACCGTTGATAGAGATAATCTCACGCATTTTGGAATCTCAAGATGACCGAACCAGAGGGGATAACTTGACGACAAACTATGTCGGAGAGGATGCGAAGATGATGGGAGGTTGAAATTGGTTTAAGGAAAGGGTCGTGAAGGGTGGAGTGAGGGAAGTAGGTGTGTTGGTGTATGTAGCGGAAGGGGAATTTTTCTCTTGTTGACGTTGATAGGGATTAGGGGGTTGCCCGCAAATAGTAGTGGTGGTGCCTCCACCAGAAAAAAATAATGGACAGCCTGAGGCGGTTCAGTTCGTTTCCCCCCATGGAAAATTATGGGGTCTTGGGCAGTTAGGGCGTGGGACCGACCCGGAACTTACCTTCCAGAGCTTGGTAATCAGTACCCGTCGACCTTCTGGATTGGCTCCTTTGATGGTAGCGGTGGCGCTGGACGGTGAGGTATCTCTACTTCCACGACACAACGGCAGCACCCCTCTTCCACCTCCACCAGTACTGAGTACTTTCCAAGTGTACCTCGACACTGCTCCAAGGTTCTGTCAAAGTGGGGCATCAATCAATCAGCTCAACTCCACCACCATATGATCCAGGTCTGTGCTACCTCCATCAACAGCTACGAGGCAATAATGCTGGCTGTCACCAGCAAGTCGCCACTGGCCTCCCCAAAAACGGATCAAAGGTGTATGAAGTATGAGATACTGCTATTATTTCATACATAACCTCGATAGATCGATGTAACGACGCGACACTGGTGCTCACGCGTCCATCTAGCTTTACGAAGAAGATATCGAACAGACCAAACAGCGTGGAGAGAGCGGTGGCAAGTTGATTTGTGAGAGTCCCGTGCTGTCCGTTGATCCATTGATCTTCCCCCACACACTCCAGTACTCCGCAGTGTACGGAGTATCCTATGTACACTACTCACTGTGCTTCGTACGGATTCCAGTTCGGCGCAATATCGATAATAGACCATCATTAAGTTTGATTTCACAGTACCAACATGGCAATCTCGTACGAAATACCGCAGAGCCGTCGTCTGATTGCCCCTTCAGAAGCTTCAACGGAACTTTGGCCACCACTCCTATATGTACTTTTCGTACGAGCTACAGAAAGTATTCCTTCTTGCTCCTAACAGCTCAGTGTAATTATATGGCCCGTCGTGCAAATTGGGATTGTCTCGAAGCAGTAAGCGCCGCGCCGATAATTCCCACCATGGCGGCGAACGACCACTCAAATGCCGATTTCCTCGTCAAACTTGGACGGCGTCACCTCCAATCGAACGGTCCAGGTACGGGCAAATTGACCACTGCTCGAACCCCTGGAGGGACCTGGGGGCCCTTTTCGACCTGTTGAAGGTCCTGATGTATCGTGTACTTCGTACAAGTGTGAGGTAGCATGTACGAAGTACCACCCCGTTCCACCGCACGCTAAGAAACTTCAAGAGCGTGGGTTGGGAAATGGGGAACCAATGAATCCAGCTTCCCTCGGACGTTTCTCCTCCCCGACTGTTTACATGTGTCTATTTAGTAGATTACCAGGCAGCCGTAAGTTCGTGCCCTCTCGCCAAGGAGTCTCTCGGAGATCTTTCGATGCCCATTTGGCCATGAAACAAGTGTCTTGTTTTCGAGGACAAAAAGGATCTGTACGACTTGTGCTTCGTACGAAGTAAACCACTCGTCAGGGTTGACGGGATTCAGGGTCTGTCCGTGTCGAACTTTTGGGCTGTCAAGCTTGTGCAGGGTTGTCGTGGATTCAACGGATCAGGGGTCCATGCACAGGTGGACACAAGGGACCAGGATCTTGGGCCCAGATTCACTCAGGTTCCCCAGGTCTGCCTATCTGTTAGCAACGATCTGTTGAGACTCAATCTCGGTGTTCAGCTTTGTACTTGGAGCGTGGACGTGGACAAAAGCCGCCGTATTTCCAAGCATTATCAACACTACTTCGTACTTCGTAAATTACATGACAAGTTGTCCATTTACCGACGTCTTCCGCAGAGCATCATCTGCTTCGTATGACTTGATATGCTCTGCTTTTGGTAGAATCTCATCGCCACTCAACACCGGTGATGTTCCCCATCGCCCCCTTCAAGACACAAACCACGCTATTGGGAGGTACAACGGTTCGAAACCCATGCTGCTTCTCGAATTCACCAAGACTCCAAGACAGAATTAAGCCCACCGTCTCACCTTGATTCTTCCTTCATAAGAACAAGAACGTTTTGCCATCCCACCTCCCCGAGTCTAAGCCCTTCTAGCCTAAGCCCCTCTCTATTGTCTCTTATTCCACGCCACGCAGTCGTCCAATTTGACCCCCTCGCCACCAAAGCAATCCAGAGCGCTCCCAATCGTCAAATCCACCTTGCCATTGCTGATCCTCTTAACGAGATCCAGGTCTTCAAGATGCCTCGCCCCTCCGGCGTACGTAACCGGGATACTGCACCACTCGGCTAACCTCTTGACGAGTTCCTCGTCGATGCCCTGTTGTAGGCCCTCGTTGTCGGCGGCGTGGATGAGGAACTCGGAGCAGTAAGGCTCAAGTTGCCTTATTGAGTCTGGAATTTCACACTTAGCTACGGCTCAAAACAGGGAGAGAGAGTTTTGGACGAGACTTGCCTTGGTTGACCTCCATATCCGTAATTTTCTGCCATTTATTCATAGCAACATGCCAGCTCTGCTCCCCCGTCCGCCGGCAACTAAGGTCAATCACAAGCTTGCTCTTGTTGTTCCCGAGACTCCGAAGCACAGAATCTAACCTCTCCTGGTTGAACTTCCCATCCGGGAAAAGGTACGACGTGATAATAACCTGTACACACCGATCAGCTCGCACATTTTCTTCCCCCGAGCTGCTCTCGTCCAAACTTATTCCAAGTGCATGAAAGAAAAGCAGGGGAGCACACACACCTTTTCCGCCCCAGCATCAATCCACTCCCTTGCATTCTGATCCGTAATGCCCCCTCCAACCTGAAGACCACCGGGCCACGCCTCCAATGCCTCCCTCGCCGCTTCGGTATTCCCCGGCCCAAGCATGATGACGTGCGCGCCGGTGAGGCCGTTATCCCGGTACAGCTTGGCGAAGTGTGCTGGCGGGAGGTGGGAGACGAAGTTTGTCTTGAGGGCGGCGGACTCGCTGTCTAGGGTCCCGCCGACGATTTGCTTGACCTGCCCCGCGTGGAGGTCGATGCAGGGCCGTAGCCGAGTCATTATGGGTGATGTGGGGGAAAGTAAAAAGTAAAAGAACACCTCGAAATACGTTCAATTGGGGGATTTCTTTTTCCCTCCGGGTGCTCGGCTCGAAACCAGTGTTCAGTATGAGTTCGTGTATAATTTCTTCTTGGTTAGAAGAGAAGAAAGCTGAAGAAATTGGTTCCTTCGTTAGACAGTCTTTCGCGCCGTGATGCAGGACAATGGAGACAATTGGACTTGGAGCCACGGAAGGCTGACTAACGCCTCGACCACTTCCATAAATTCAATTTTGGTTCCTTGATCAGTTTGAAGCATATGATAGAACGCTTTCGTTCACATCAGAGACGGACTTCACATTGAGACCAACTGATTTTAGATTTCGAGAGTGATTTCCACCAATGGCTTGAGTGAGTTGCACAGTGCGAGCTCCCAGTCCTGTAATCAAACCTGCACGTCATCGATCACAGCTCGACAAGCTCACGTCTCAAGCTTCAACTTGAACACTGAAGACTCGTTCAACATCGCAATCTCATCACGACCAACACCTCAAATCACCGGTAACACACCACAGCATCATTCGGATTTTCCAGGAGAACCTATCTGAGAGACCATCTAAGAACAACAACCAAACAGAACCAACTATCTCATCAGCCAGCGCCGAGCATCACATCACATCACCATGCTCATTCCAAAGCTCCCTTCCCTCACCCTCCTCATCGCCACCCTCTCTCTCCTCACCCCAACCCTCGCCAACACCGAAAAAGCCATCTTCATAGCTCCACCCCCTTCGCCCAACACAGCCCAACATCCTTCTCTCTCACCCTGGTACCTCACGTCCCTACCCACCCTCACACCGTCCAACTTCTCCATCCGCACTCATCTCGCATCCCAGTTCCCATCCTCCCTCTCACCGGGCTCCGAATCATGGTACCTCCTCGATGACCTTAACCCCGACCAACGCTATGAAGTCCGAGTATGCTGGGCCGCAACCGTAAGTTGTTCCGTCACCCAATGGCAGCAGTTAAGAAGGGACGAGAAAACTCATCCCGTTTAAGCAACCCACATCCTTCACCCTAACAACCTACTCCATCCCCCAAGTCCTCGAAGACCCAGACCTCGTCACCTCCCTAGCCCACTACGAGATATCCCACACCCCATCCGCGGAGGACGTAAAAGAAAGGGGCGACTTCGAGACCAAGGAATCCTCAAAGCTCCTCCTGCGCGTCGTAACCGCCGCCGACTACTTCACCGACGACGAAAAGCTCATGAAGCACCCGGAACCCGTGCACGTGGATCTCATACTGGATCCGTTCCTTTACAACGTACTGCCGCGGTCGTTAGCGCCTACGGTAGTGTATATCGCTGCTCTTGTGCCGGTGGCGTGGATCGTTGCGAGGTGGGTGTCGGGGAGGATGGTGAGTGTTGCGAGGGCGGGTGCGGAGACGAAGAAGGAAAAGTGAGGGATAGGTTTCGCTTGACATTGGGTACTAGTTTTGTAGGATATTAGTTGTACATTTAGGAAAGAATCTAGAACCATAGGATTTATTCTGTTGACTGCTAGGAAATGCCATTGATGGTGTTTTACGCTATTCAAACACTCCAGGTCTCATACGAAAAACTATACCAACATGCGCTCCGCATCAAGTATTATAAGGGAAAAAAGATAATTCCTCCTGTAGGTGCAATCTCTCTTCAATCACCAAAGAAAATGAAGGGGGATCCTAGCCGAATAAATGTGAACAAGGATATTCAAGAATGATATCGGAAGAGAACATACGGATTATGCATAAGACAAAGGGCATATAAGAAAAGAAATAAACATCCTTCAAAGACATAATAAATCGTTTAGCAAAAAACTGGCTTCAAAAATAAAAATCCTCAAGGCTTGTCAAGTAATATTGCCCAACAAGATGCGCGCAACAAACGTATATATTCCATCCACCCAAAAAGACGCTCCAAAGCTTCAAAGCTTCAACTCTCAACGTGAACTCTCTTAGTAGTGGGGATTGCTACCGTACGATCCCTGAGGGAGCTGGCTCGAGCCTCCCTGGTGAGGCGGAGGCTGGTAGGACTGGCCACTGCTGTGACCTCCGTACTGCTGGTGACCGCCGCCCTGGTGTCCGTAGGAAGGTTGATTGGGCGGGGCACCGTAGCCCGGTTGGCTCGGCGGTGCTCCGTACGAGGGTTGACTAGGAGGAGCGCCATAGCTAGGTTGGCTGGGAGGAGCTCCGTAGCTGGGCTGGCTGGGAGGCGCGCCGTAACTATGCTGGCCCGACGGCGGCGCATAGCTGGAATGAGTGTTAGGAGGCTGTCCGTAGCTAGGCTGCTGGCCCGAGGACCCGTGTCCCTGGGATCCATGTCCCTGGCCGCCTGGCGGATAGTAATCGTGCGATTGCTGGTTCGACGAAGGGGGATGGTATGATTGAGACTGCTGCGAGTGGGAGCCGCTCGTGCCGTGCTGAGAATGCTGAGAATGCTGAGAATGCGAGCTCGGAGGAGGAGCAGAGCCCGGGGCCGGTGCCTGGTAGGAGGTAGGGGGCGCCTGGCCCGAGTAGGTACCGCCGGTTCCTGCGCCAGAGTATCCGTAGTTTTGGCCCTAAAGACGCAACCATGATTGTGAGTATTGTGAAAACAAGATTCCCCTCGTTCCATTTTCAAAGTCAACATACCGACTGGTTATGCTTCCCACCACCACCACCCAAGAAAGAGGCGACGCCACCAATCAAACCGCCACCACCATGAGCGGGAGAACTACCATGAGACGAAGAATCGCCGTGGTAGTTCTGCGGCTGCGCGGGTTTGCTACCGGACGAGAACAGATTCGAAGCCAGCGCGCCCACGAGCTTTCCGGGGACGGAATTCTTGCCACCGCTGCTGCTGCCGCCGCTACTACCATGACCGCCGCCGGCAACGCTGCCGATAAGCTGACCAGCGAGTCCGAGGGGGCTACTCGAGTTGCTTTGTTTCTTGTTGCCTCCGGCTAACATCTGGAAGGCCATGCTCTATTACACCAAAACAAAGAAATGTTAGCTTTCGAAAAAAAAAAAAAAAACATTGAACAAATTGGGAGGAGGGAGCGTGTGAAAAAAAAAAAAAAAAAAAAAATCTTACACCAAGGCCACGGTCACCGTTCCCGCCTCCTATACCCCTCGACCCGTCCGAAGGCAACACAGGCTCCATTGTCCCATCAGCATGCCTCCTCGTCTGGCTCCCATCAGGATGGGTAATAATCTCAGACTGCGGCGTGCCATATGGATGCTCGACGTGGGGGTTAGGAGTCGCTCCCGTGGGAGCAGCTTCCGTAGGCGTCTCCCATTGCGACACGCCCGTCGAGAGCTGGACGAAATAGTACTTTCTGCTCGCGCCGTCCCACTGGGCGATCCAGCCGGCGGGGAGCGGCGGGGGAGCATAGGTTGGTCCCCCTTCGTTGCTTGGGGATCCTGGCCCCGCCATTGGCGCGTTGTTTGTGTGTTTGGAGGGGTTTTGGAGGGTGTGTCGAGCAGGGGTTCGTGAAGAAGATCGCGGGGTTGATGTTTTTTTTTTTTCTTGATCGCCGGGGGGGTAGAGGCGATTCGACCTTCGAGGGGCCTGGAAATCGGAGGGATCCGTAGATGCAAGTTTAGACTGTCGCGAAGGAGGATGGAGCGAGGAAAGACGGGAAGGGGAGAGAAAGAGAGGCTAAACAAGGTGGGATGGGGATTGGGGATGGGGGAGGTGGTTTGGCCCCTCGCTATAAGAATTAGCGATATCTGAGTTGAAGGTGGGGTCACAAAGAGAACAATGAACAACGAAAGGGTCGAGAACGGGTCGAACAAGGGACGAGAAATAAGAGCAAGTGGCTTGGTACTTTGGTCACCTGGTCTCTGGTCTCTCCGGCAGGGTTCTTCCTGGAAACAAAAGAATATGTACAATAGAACCCTCTGTGAAGAAAGAAGCCACAGTTCCAGGGTCCAGCGGGTCAAAAAAAAGAAGACGAAGCGGAATGTGCGCGCTTGCAACCTTGTGACGGATGGTTTGAAGCTAAACCCACCAGCCCAATCAGATGAAAATGCCCTGCAGGATGGGGCGCTTCCCCGAGAACAGAGAAGGTTCTAAGGTTCGCTTGACACGCAGGCGAGTGGGAAATCGAAAGATGTACAGCGGAGATGTTGGTGTGTCAAGACGAAGAGGGGAAAGATTGGATTGGATTAATAGTCGGATTCGAGTCAGAGAGTCAGGCCTCCCTTCGTCCAGCGCGATATGGGCGCCCTTATACTTGCTGGCGATGGCGATTCCCTCGTTACTTGTACCCCGGACCCATCTTGACTCTGGGGTCTTGGAGATTAAACTACAACCAAGTTCCCTGCTTGCTGAAAGTGAGCTGAAGAGGGAGCTCGAGGAACATTCGAAGTAGTGTAGTTTCGCGTACCAGCCGCTCAGGGACCTGCGACACTAGGGGTGCACTAGCTCTACAAGTAGGTGGAGATCGAATGGAATCATGGGCACTGGACATTTGATATTAGCAACATTGAACTATCCAGATACTTCAAACTTTGTCACCTCAACGCGCTTGACTTGCACTGCCCTCCTCCGCTCAGGAGGCTGGATGGATGGCTGGCTAACACTGCGAGCTTGAAACAGTGTCGATGAGAATAGCACTGTATATTTCTCGCAGTTTTGCGTGCAAAAACTGTACGTCTCTCACAGTGCGGATACGCGCGTCGGAGTCCTCTGAGCCACAGCGATTGCAACATCAATTCACTTCTTAGTGCCGGGAGGACTCCAACGACACCACCAAACCAGACAATACCGAACAAGGCCAGACAGATTGGGAAGTCTTTTTCCATCGCGGTCGCTCGGTCGCTCTTGGTCTGGTTTGTTTGATGAGAAGAGATGAGGGACTAGGTATCATCTTTCCACTAGACTTTTCGAACGTCTCACGTTCCAAGAACTCTACAGGTAGAACACATCAATGGGGACGAGGATTCTCTCCCAGGGTATCAAATCATATCTTGGTTCACGCTCTCGATCTCCCTCTCTCTCCTGTTCTTCCTTTCCTTCTTATAATACTCCCCATGCCCCAAGAGTCCAAGCTCGATCCTGACCCCCAGCCGCACCCCTCATCAACCCACCATGACCCAAACTCTGCCTCTGCTGCGTCTTAGCATCAACGTCCCCCGGTCTCGACGCCCCATTAGCACCATGCAGCTGCCACGCCTCCCTCTCAACGTTCGCAACCGCCAGCACCTTGAGCTGACACGCCAAGCTCGCACCACTCCACGGTCCCAACGACTCGAGAGCCCTTAGCTCACCCTGGACCGGTTTGGTCTTGCGCCTGTCCAGCTTCTCGTCGATGGCGTTCGTTTCCGGCATGGCGTTCGCCGCGTCGTGCCACACACCATCCTCCTCGCCAGCTTCGCCTTCTTGGCCGAGAACAGCCGTCGGTCCGGTCCCGGCCTGTCGGGAGTTGTAGCGACGGAGTTTGGGGTTTTTCTTGACGGCTTCGGCGGCTCGGCCTGTCACGGGGTCCCAGTCTCGCATGCGGACGAGCTCCGAAAGCTCGTCGAATATCCTGCCTTTGAGCCCGAGAATCTTGGAGCAGCCTCCCGTGAAAATTATTCGTGGCATGCAGATGGCTCGCACGTCGAGGGGTAGGTGGAGCAAATGCTTGTAGACGAGCCAGTGGACCGGAAGCTCTTCGTCGTCGAAGCTGCATGGCGCGTTCGGCCTCTCTTCAAAGTACGTGTTCTCGCATGCGTCTGCGAGCCGAGAGAAGGGTATAGTTAGATTCGTTGGCGGTCTCGTTGATTGTAGAGGGATCGTGATTGTTTTGGTCTCTTGCGTAGCGGCTGAGGGAGCCTCGGGCTCTTCTTGCTCGAGCTCATCCTGCTCCTCCTGAACGGTGGGTAAGCCCTCGCCTGGCTCTGCCTGCGTAGTTTTATTTTTGTTGGAGGGCTTGCACCACACAGCCCTTGTGCAGATGTCCTCGCACTCTCCGAAGCCCAGAACATGCCGATCCTCGGGTTCCTCTTCGTCTGTTTCACGGACAGCCGTTCCCTGTTCTCGTAGCGCGTTCCTGATTATCCCATGCAGTGAGGACACTAGGTGCTTGCCCCCTCTTATGCTTCTCGTACACTTCACCTCGCGGTATTCGTACACGGTCGTCACGACAGTCTCGGCCCATCCTAGGTCGACGATCACAGCTGACCGTACACCCGCCGCTATAGCGGACATTGTCGCGTTTGAGAGGAGGGATATCATCGGTGATTGGAATTGGTTGAATAGCAAGTCTAGGATCGTGGAAAGGTGAGGTAGAGGTAAAGAGGACGGTAGTACGAGCGCAATACGTCTTGGTTTCGAGTCGATTAATAGGTGTCTACTCGAAAAGTTAGCAGAGCGGCGTTGAAACGAAGGGAGGGTTGGTAGGGAGTTCATTCGACGAGAGAAACGCACTTTGAGAAGGCGTCACGTAGCAGCCTATGTAACTTATCCTCCACGAGCCCGAGGTCTGTAGTCCTCACATCATTCCTCCATAGCTCGCAATCCTCTCCCCAATGCTGCCCCCTCGGCCGCTTCGTCCAGTCATCCTCGCCGGGCGCCGTCCATATCCTGTAATCTCCCACCCTTCGCTGCTGTGCCGGGGGCAGTTGAAGCTGCACTCTCGGTATGGTATCTCCCGCGAATCCCACCCGTAGGAATCGAGACCCAATCTCTATCACAATAAGGTCTTCTTCAGCACGAAGAGTCGAGGGGGAACCGAAGGCGGAGGGGGCAGCGCGGGGTGGTGTGTGTGGGCTGGAGGCGCTGATGCTAGGGAGCTGGCCGCCGCGAATGTTTGCGACGGAGCGGTGGGGAGCAGACATTTTCTGGATTCCCGGGGGTTCCGGTCGACGACTCGAGAGGGCGTGGGGTGTTCGAATTGTTCACGAATTCGAGGGAGAAAGCTTCATGATGTCGCGTTCGTTTTTGGCGTGTTCGTTTGAGTTATTGTCTGGTTGCAGGGGATCAGAGTGCTGGCATGGTGAGCAATTAGAGGTATTAATTAGTACATCCCACACTGTGCACCCGCATTTCAAGAAAAGAACATCAAAGATTATCACTCCTCGAACCCAGGAAGAGCCTCAACCTCATCTCAGAACTCCAAGTCCCAGAACACGACCAAACAATCCGTGGGTTCAAAAATGGAAAATGCAAAATAGGAGTGCGCGTTTTATACTAAGACAAGAACAAAGGAAGAATTTCAAGTACTCCCGGAGGAGGATCATTACTCCTCGACCCTTGGCATGACCCTAGCTATTGAGCGTCCCAGAGCAGCCATGATTCCGGGTTGAACTTTGTGCGTTGAAGAAGAATCTCGATATCAAAATCAAGTCCCCTCTCGGCGTACCAACGCCATCAGCCCAAATCCAGTATTCCCCTCCTCTTTCTCAATATATTCTCGAATCACCGTCAAGCCGCCCTCGCCAAGGACATCATCGCCTGGCCCAAGCACCGCTCCCCTATCAATGGGACCCTTGCGATCACCGTCTAGCTCGTAGAGCCGACCATCTACACCCGATTTAACGAAACATACGTAGTGGAAGTCGACCTCATCTTCCGGGTTGTCTGGCACCGCTGAATCTCCCTGGATGGCTACTACATTATAGACCCTCTCGAGCTCCTCAGACTCCTCCAAGACGAGGGCCTGCTGATGCGGTTGCAACCCTGAGCATGAATCGAGAAGCCTCGATAACAGAGAGCCGGGTTCTAGCCTTTCGATCAGCTCTGAATACCATTGGCCCGTGTCGACAGAGGACGGAGAGCTTTATTATTACCGATCAGGCCCCGCGCCTCTCCATTGCTTAGAGCGTGGAGTATTGCGTAGAGACCGCATGCGTTATTGATGGTCTGCTTGAACCAAACCACTTCCTCGCCAGGCCTGCTTGAGTTTCTGTCTTCACGACTAGTATCTTCAGCCGCCCTTTGCTCCTCGTAGTTTTCCGCCGTGGGAAATATTAAGATCAGGGCCAATGCTGGGTGCGGGAGGAACTCCGGTTCGTCTAGTGTGAACACATCTTCAAAGACGAGAGAATCGGGTGCTCCCAGAAGGCGGATCAATTGGTTGAAGACGTCGGGGTTCGACTCCAAGGGGATAAAGTGCTTGTGGTACGTTTTAACGACCGGAGTATTCGAATTTGTAGACATCCTCTGGTCGTTCATCTCAGTCATCTTTCATCGTCAAGCTGCAAATCGAGGTGTGTCGTTCGTTCGATCTTGTTGACAATTTGACCTTCTACCATCTGCCTTTTCACTGGACAAGTATGCTTCACGTTTCACGGCATGTGACGCTACCTCAGAGACATGCCAAAAGTCGAGTAAAGATCAATTGGCTATGCCACTACGACTCTACTCTATCCTGCCATTAAATATATTCACCGAGCTCGACCTTGATACTGTGCTACTCGTTCATTTTTGTGAGAGTGCAGTGTTGATCAGGTCCTTCCTCTCTTCTCTTGCGACTGAGTACTCTCGACTATTCCCATCCAAGGCCCAACTCTCGCCCAACTCTCAGGATCAATTCTCGCGGCGACTCCTGCGGAACTCGTTTTGCCATGACACCGGATTCACATACCAGTACAGCACCGTCTTCCACTCCATCATATCCTCTGGAGTGGTGGCCTGGGTGAGAAACCGTAAGCACCTGTAGCCAGGAGATTTTGGGTCACAGGTAAAATAGTTGGACTGCTGGAAGGGCTGCTGGAAATTAGGTGGCGCCTGGTTAGCAGACATTGTGTAAGAGATGTTCGATCAATGTTCTGTGTGAAGTGTGTTGAATTGCCAATGGGAAGGAGTCCAGAAGGCCATCTTTAAAGAGCCTTCTGACCATCAGAGCCTAGACAAGAGTTGACGTCAAGAGGAAAGTCGAATTGTTGGAGCAGTTTGAAAAGCGATCATGAACATAAGACGAGTCAAAGAGAGAGAGGGGACGGGAGACTTCAATGTTAAGCACTCCCAAGAAGTGGATTAGCATATTTGAGTAAGTGCATTCCTTGAATTTGTAGACATCGATCCATCCATTTCTTGGCGATCGTTCCCTTCGTCGTCTTTCGTGAAGTTCGAGGTCCAAGTCCAAGTCCAAAGTCCATGTCCAAGTCCATTGACGGTTTGATGAATGGATTTAATTTACGAAGGTACCGCGCAGCCAGTTTAGGCTTATGCATTTATCAGAGCATTGCCCTGGTCACCACAACAACCAAGAACATCAACGGAAACGTCAATGATGATCACGATTTACACCAACCATTCACTCGGTCTTGCGCATTCCTGAACCATTGGACTGCGACCAATATTCGGCATGCCGTTCTGTTCCTAATCGCAGTTATATGGTCGAACCTTGGATACATTGAGCCTATGTGTGTTTAATACGAAGCAAACAAAAACAGAAAATATCGAAATGTTTATGGCGGTAGCTTGGCACACCCGAGATTAAGCTTTCTCTGAGATTTCCGAGTCCAATTCCCCCAGCTTGGCGCCCCATCCTAATCCTTAATGCTTTGGATACTCTCCAGCAGTGATGGGCATCAAAGGGTAAGCCATTTCTCACGGGACTCGGCATAAGACCTCATAAACCTGATGTGAAACCTGCCACTGACATCCTCTCTCAGGATATACGCCGAGCTCGGCCCCGGCGAGCGTGTCTCCCTAGCCAAACTCGCCGCCGAAACGCTCGAGGAGACAGGAAGGCCACTGCGCATAGCAATTGATGTATCCATCTGGCAATTCCAGATCCAGGCCGCCAGGGGTAAGTTCCCACAGCACATCATGAACTAGGTTACCATGAAGTTCTGACCTTTTTCGTTAGGTGGCACCAACCCTGCCATACGAACTCTATTCTACCGCCTAGCGCGTCTGCTAAGCCATTCCATCGAGCCAATTTTCGTCTTTGACGGCCCCAGAAAACCGGCCTTCAAGCGAAACAAGCGCTCCTTCTCCGCCCCAGGCGACAGGACCTCGTCAGCCCTAGTCCGTCGTCTCATAAAGCTCTTCGGCTTCCAAACTCACGACGCACCTGGAGAAGCGGAAGCCGAATGTGCGCTCCTCCAGCGCCACGGCATCGTCGACGCCGTGCTGAGTGAGGACGTCGACACCATCATGTTCGGGTGCACTAGGACGCTGAGGAACTGGACGGCGGAGGGGACGAAGGGGAGCAAGACTCCAACCCACGTGTCCATGTACAGCGTCGATGCTGAGGATTTCCTCAAGTCCGGGCTCGACCGCGAGGGAATGGTGTTGGTGGCCCTCATGAGCGGCGGCGATTACCTCCCCGAGGGCGTACCCGGATGTGGGCCCAAAGTCGCTTGCGCGGCGGCTAGGGCCGGGTTCGGAAAGTCGCTGTGTGCGCTGAAAAGGTCGGATGAGGCGGGTTTGCGGGAGTGGAGGGAAAAGCTGATTCGGGAGCTGAGGACGAATGAGAGCGGGTACTTTAGGACGAGGCATAAGGCCTTGACGATACCAGAGGATTTTCCGAATTTGGAGGTTCTGCGGTATTACACCCACCCCGTCGTCTCGGATCCCGCGACGCTCGAGAAATTTAAGGACGGCGGACGATCGTGGAGCAAGCCTGTCGACATGGTTACCCTGAGGAGCTTCACCGAAGAAATATTCGACTGGACGAATCGGATAGGCGCCGAAAAGCTCGTGCGGGTTCTGGCCCCGAGCCTTCTTGTTCAAAAGCTCATGGACAGGTACCGCAGCCGCGCGACGGATTGTTCCCTGGAGGTCGCCGAGCAGGAGGAGTCGGCGCTGATAGAGAAGATCTCTGGGAGGCGGGCACACTCTAGCACGGGTGGGACGCAGGAGCTTCGCGTGCACTTTATACCGGCGGATATTGCGGGGCTTGACCTCGACGCTGAGCCGGAGGATGCGATCGTGGCTTTTGCCAGGAATGGCTTGGCGCTTAATAGCGATGACGAGTTTGGTGAGGAGGAGGCTGCTGTCAATGCGCCGAAGAAGAGGTTCGACCCGACGCAGTTGGATGCTATGTGGATACCGGAGTCTGTGGTTAAGCTTGGTAGTCCCCTTAAAGTGGAGGACTTTGAAGCTGCGGAACGCAAGAAACTCTCGCGGAAGAAGGTGTCCAAGCCCAAGGCCGCCGCCAGCTCGTCCAGAGGCAGCACCATTGCTTCGCCTAAGCGTGCACCTGCTGCGAAGACGTTAGACAGATGGGTCAAATTGACCAAAGCATCATCATCACGCACCTCTCCTAAGCCAACAACAATCCAGACACAAGTCTCCCCTACTCTCAAGGAACCAACGCCGGAGCTCTCCAAGCCCTCACGCACCCGAGCAAAGCCTAAACCTACCACCGCAACCAAGGCGACAACAGCCAAAGCCACGCAGCGCAAATCCCCTCCGACCGCGCCTCCCGCCGTCCCGAAAAGTAAGCACACGAAAACACTCGAACCCATTACCATCTCCTCCTCTTCCTCTTCCTCTTCATCCCAGAACCAAACCAAAACCCCGTGGACCCTCACCAACTCACAAACCTCTGGCCCCAGGACCAAAAAGCGCCCCACCCCGGACCTCAACCTCCCCGCATCTCCTCCCGCCGCTCCCACATCCTCCCAAGAACCCATCCTCATCTCATCTAGTCCCATCCCCGGCCGCCCGGAAACCCCTCCCCCAACCTACCGCAACGCAGCAGACGAAGAGGACGAAGCTCGAGCAGAAACAACTCCCTCCCGAAGAACAGGCGCTCGTGACGACAAGGCGTCGCCCGAGGGTGCGCCGTTCGGTGGTCTCTACACACCACCGCGCCTACGGCTCCCTTCTGAGCCTCTTGATACGCCGTCGTGGTTGAAGTCTACAGAGTCGAGGAAGGGCGGGGGGAAGGAGGCGAGGCAGGGGACGCTGGATGGGTTTTTGTCCAGTCCTAGTAAAGTGCGTGATGACAAGTCGCCGGAGAAGAAGAAGACGAAGCAGGGAACGCCGACGAAGGCGGTGGCGGATGCAAAGGTTAAAAAGACGACGGCTTCTTCTACGGCCGGACAGCAGAGGATCTTGTTCCCTACGTCCAAGGCGGGGAATATCCGTCCAGCGAAGGCGGGGACATCCCACGTCGGAGCCTCCAAGGTGGGCGTGCCATCTTTGGCGGCTAGGCATATTTTTGATGACGATTACTATGATGTTGAGGGGGAAAAGAGACGCCAAAGCGCCATATCGGTGATCGACTTGACGGGAGAGGACTAGATCTCTTGTCGAGAATAGAGAGGACTATTGCGCCTAGTGGCCTGTGTATCAATGTACTACTATCCAACTTGGATTTCTACACAACTGAATAGACGGAAGCAACCAAAGAAACGACATTGGAAAATCACCAATTCATTCTAAATAAACGTCATCAAGACTATATAAGAGAAAAAACGGCTATAAAAGAGAGTAAAGTGGGTATCCGCGCATTTGCCATACATCGTGTCCTGGGAGATAAAAATGAAAGAAAACAAAAAGAAAATTCATCAAGTCAACACCAAGTCTCGCCCCTCGTCCGTCCACCTGCCATTCTTTCTTTCTGGCTTCCTGGGGTCATCAGTCGTTTGTAAGTGGTAATATCGCGTTTCCCAAATGTCCAACATAGTACAGAACCCTCCCCCTTCAACAATGACGATATAAAATGTTCATAAACTGTTCCTCGCTGTTCAACCGTGCGTAAAGCGAGATTAGATCCTCCGCGAGGCATAAGACACGCCCCAAATCTAAGACCCAACAGACAAAAGCAGGAGGTCAAAAAAAAGTAAGAAACGAAAGAATAATTCCCTCCAATACGTGAGACAAAAGGGAGGGGGCTTTGAAACCAAAAAAAAAGTATACTCAAAACCTCACCCCTACTCTACCAGCCAGGGTAGATCCCTCTCCCTAACAGTCGTACAAGTCAAATACCCCAACCCCTCCGCCACACGTCCCCCAAACTCCAACTCCAACCCGCTCCCCATCAGCGGCCTCACGATATCCCTCGCCATAGCCTTGAGCTCCTCGATCCTCTTCTCGAAGCGCCGGAGGTTGTCGCGGCTGTACAACTCGGGCGAGAGCTTGAGGAAGCGCTTGCACTCGTCGTGCGAGAGGTACGCCGAGGGGTTCGCACTTCCTAGCGTGCGGAACGTGCGGCCGAGGGAAGCGAGGGGGAGAGGGGGGGTAGAGGAGGAGGAGGATGAGGCGGAGGCCGCTTGGACGATGGCGCCGGGATTGGAGTTGGCGGAGCGGCTGCTTCCGTCGCTCGAGTTTCCGTTGCGGTTGTGCCCGCGGTCGCCGTGGCGGCTGTTGATAGTGTTATCGGATGGAGGGGATGGAGGGCAGCTCGTATTATCGGCGAGCCATTGTCGGAAAAAGGAAACGGCAAGCCAGTCGAGGAAAGAAGCAGCGGGCGTGATGCGCTCGCCGCGCGGCGTGCACAAGTTAAGGCGGAAGAGCCGGCTCTCAACGCGGGTGACGTTTTCCTCGAGCTCGTCGACCTTGTCTTCGATGATTTCGATGACGCTATCGGGCAACGCGGCGCGGAGGGAGCGTTCGCCGGCAGGCCACTGACCCACGACGTGGATAAGGGCTTCCTGGAAAATGACCTTGCTGCGGGCGAGGTATCCGAGACGGAGGTACGAGATGGGATATTTCGCAATCTGCTTCCAGAGCCGCGATTGGAACTGAAGGAGATGGTGGTCGACTCGTGGACCGACGACCACGAGTGCGTCATACTGGTCGGCCAGCGTCAGGAGGGACTTGCACTGGACGTAGGCGTCGGCGATGTTGACGCCGTCGAGGAGAGGGGGGTAGTTGTAGAATATGCGGAAGAGGTTGTCGTAGTCGCGGAGGAGATCCTGGTCGGCCTGCGAGAGGTGGTGTTGGTCCGCTGGCGTGGGGGTATTCGGGACGAGGCTCAAGTTGGCCACGGATCGGAAAAACCCACCGCGGGTTGAGCTCGTTGATGAGGAATGGTTGTGGCCTCCGGATTTCGTCTTGGGCGTCCCGGCGTTTCCGTTCACCGGCCCGCCGAAAAGCGACCCGGCGCCGTTGGGCATGATGGCGTTGGTGTCGAGAGGAGCATCGGCCTCTTTCTGGACTAGCATCGGGACGTCTCCGTCTTCGTAGCCCGGATCAAGCTCGTACCTCCACCTCCTCTTCCTGGGCACCAGCTCACCACCTGCCGCCGTCGCCGAGGTATGGGCGCCATCGCTCTCCTCCGCTATCCTGTTCAGGTCATCCTGCGTCGAGCTCGCCGCTGCCCCCCGACTCCATTCGAGACTCGTGCTCGCCTCGAAGAACCCCGAGCACCTCGTCAGCGTGTGCCTATGCAGCAGGTACCGGTTCTCGTGGCCCCCGGCCTTGATCACGATCTCGACATCGCCGCTGTTGGAGAACACGGGGAACTCATTCTGGGGTATATATGAAGTGCCGCCTGCGTGAGATCGATTGTACCGTTTCGCTCGAGATCGGGAGGAGTGCGAGAAGGAATGGGGATGGCGGGACACGACCGAGGACGGACCCCGGAGGGTCAGCGAGGTCGAGTATTCGGGTTTCGACACCATGAATGCTGTTGGCTGTGGCGTCTAGGATAAGGAGGGAGGGGGAGGAATTAAATCTAGGTGGCGGCCGCAGAAAGCTTTCCAAACAGCGGAAAACTAACGGCCGAAGCTGGACCCGAAGCACAGCCAGAGTATGCTAGTCGAGAAGAGAGGGTTGTTCAAGTTATTCGAGTGATTCGAGCTGTCGTTCCGTGAAGTCGTGCAGACCCGAGGCTATGCGACGTGTGTAACGATAAACATGGGGTGAGCAGCGTGTTTTCGTCCGTGATACAAAATGGCGGACGGGCTGGCTGGGCAATTAGTTGTTTTTTCGCCGTTGCTCTCGCACCCATTTACTATACACGCAGCTGTACGAAGGTAGCTCTGTTCGTCCTTAAGCGGTGGTGATGGTGCTTCACAGCTCGCACACTGCGCTGAGGGGTTGAGGCTGGGAAGAGGGGCGCGCCACGGAACCAAAGATTCAATCGAACAAGGCGAAATCGGTAGAGGTCAAGGTACACACCACAGCCGCGCCTCGATTTGGCCAGGGTAGAATGAGTCAATGAGGGACGTTGGTAGAATCACGAAATATCCCATTAAAAAATAGACCGAAATAAATTCAAGTCCAAAAAGATAACTCGTAGAAAAGGAAATAAACAACTAGATAACCATTCGGGAAGAAGAAAAATCTGACCAAGTGGAAGAAGCCGTGAAAGTCCTACGACGCGTGCACTAACAAAAAGCGTAGCCAGGGAACGTGGTGGAGGGGACTCGCCTGGGAACCAGTTTCGAGTCACGATACCCAGCGGTGTGGCGACAACAGCGAAGGCGTGCGACGGGAGCAAGACTGCACGGGCTCGGCAGGAAAGATGCCTGGCCAGGGGATGCTGGATGCTGTCCACTTGTGCTGCAGGATTCGGAGGCGAATAACAAAAATAATATGAAATAAAAATAAATAAATAATATAATAATACAGAATCGAGGAACCAGTTCAGGGCTGGCACCGGCACCAGTCAAAAGCAGATTCCTTGGATCTTTCCTATCCAATCCAATGACGCGAGATTGTTACATCAATGGCGGCCACGGGGTCGAAGGAAAAGCTATGGAAGCGGGAGAGCCTGTCCCGTCCAGCGTCCACTGTCCCAAGCCTGTGGGTGCTTGGAAGCATCACTGATGTGGTTATTCCATGGATTCTTTGGCTCCCACATCATCGGAAATGCCTGGCGTCCATTGAAAGTTCTGCGAGCAATGAGGGAACCAACCGGGGATGAGCTGACTTTTCGTCGGTGCTAAAGGGGGAGCTGGAGAACTGGAGCCAGTCGAATCGCCGTTCCTCGGCGGAGAGAGCTTCCTGGTGGCTCATCCAGGGTTAGCATGGTATTGGCAGCTCCTGTGAAGAGCTTCCTATTGCTGGGACTCGTTTGCCACCTGCCATTGCCGTGGGGCTCGCGAAAAAGTGGTTCCGGGGGCCCCATGGGAATCGGACTTGGAGCAAATCCCGTCTCGCTCTTTCGGTCTCTAAATATCATCAGGTGCAATACGGGCCCCGTCCCTTATTGGAAGTTGGCCGGGTCGAGTCTGAAAGGGCTCAAGTCAAGATTCTAGTTAGCTCTTCGCCTCAATGACTGGAGTTGCTTGAATACAATTGTTTCCCCCCCCCACGCACAAGCAAGCACTTCAATATAGGTGCAAAAAAAGGAGAAAAAAATGAAAAGGAAAAGGAGAAAGCCCATCCCAACATCATGAAGATGGCGCTTCAATACTGCGAAGCCATTAGACCATAGGCTCGCATTCGTTGCACGACTGCAGCCCCCAAGATGTTGTGTCGTATTATTTGATGCTCAATGCCCGCCCCGATGACAAAGTGATCCTTCTGAACAATGAAGCAAACAGCTCTTAGTTCTCGACCAGAGTATACAAGAGAAATACTTATTTCGTCACCAGGCTTGCAGCACACACAAAGGTATCTCTATATCTCAGCCCCAAACTCCCCTAACGCCCAATGGTAGCCACCCAAAACACCTCCAAGCCCCCCTCCAACCGCTGCACAAACGAATCATAACCAATCAACACCAGCATAAAACACGGCCTCTTGCACAAAACCGCAGCACTAACGCACATGCAGATAAACTCGGTCTCGACCCTCCCCAAGCACAAATCAAAGCTCGTTTGTCCCACAATCGCCAAACCTTCGTTTCTGGCCAATCAGATCTGCTGACACTGCGCCCCCTTTGCTTCACTGAATTCCCCTTGCCTGAGAATGTAAATGCACACTACGAAGTACGAAGTGCGAAAAGGTAGTCTAGGTTAAGCAACTTATGCCCGCTCTAGTGTAGGCTGCATAGCGCTAACAAAACTGCCCGAAAACCTTGAGATTTGAGAGGGAAAACTTTTCGAAATTCGAAATAATTTACATGTACAAAGGTACGAAGGACTCTCTTCTCACAGTTTGTCCTGTTCTCAGGACCAATCAACCTCCGTATTTACGCCCCATCTGTATCTCCGATGCCTCCGTGATGAGAGCCTCCCAGCGCGAATGGAATTGGGAATTTCTCTTGGATCTTTCGTCTGGGCCCTAGGCGTTATAACCGGCACTTTGGACAAGTAGACACATCACTTAGAAAGGACACTGTTGAACGATTGTTTAATACTTTTTTAATTGCTTCTGTTTTCTATTTCTGCTAGGCTTAAGATTTGCCTGCTAATGATACATACGGCTATTGATGATGCCGCTTCGTTGTTGCTTCCGCCTCACAGAGAAGGGCACCGATTGCCCTCCTCTTCCTGGGTAGCAAATGACCTTCCTCGGAAGTCCTCCGTGGTTACCAGTATCCCCTTGACCAAATGCACACTCAAACCAGAAAACACCGTTCCGGATAGAAGAAAAAAGAGAAAAAGCTAACACACAGTTGCGCCGCCGTAAAAATCATCAAAAAAGAACATGGCGAGAAAGATAAAGCAAGATGGCAGGGCGGGAATGGCCGCCGAAAAACAAGGCGATAATCAACGTTCCGAAGCTTTTTGTCGCCGCGCTGGTGTGAACAAGAGACAAGAAATGGCAGGTCGTATAGATGTCTCGCTGATTTAGCAAACCTCCATCTCAATTTCGGTGCTGCCGAAAGGCATAGCGTATCCGGTGTTTGCTTGCTGGACGTAGACCGGAACAATAGGCTGGCTAGCGGCCATCATAGTCTCGGGGCCCTCGAAGACAGGAGGGTTGCTCTTGAGGTTTTGGAGAGCACCCTCGCCTGTACGGCTAACAAGACGGCCCTGTCGGAGGTTCTCGTCAAAGAGGAAGTAACCCTCAGATGCCTCAATAAGGTACGACTGGAGACCCTTGCTCTCGAGCTGGATGACCACGTTGGAAATGGGGTAGTGATTCTCGATGAATTTTGCCCAGCCGCGAGCAGCAGCCTGAATGTGCTCATCGTTGCTGATGCGCCTCCAACCAATGCCTAGGTGGAGGGTGAAATCATCCACCACGAGGTGGTGGGTCGTCTCCGAGGTGGGTGTTGTGAAGCCGGTGCTAGGGCTGTTGTGGTCCTCGGCAGGGCTGGCCGCCGCAGAGTTGTGCTCGCGGCGCTGAGTCTTGCAGCTTCGTCCGGAGAGTTGTTGTTCTTGTTGCATCTGCAATGCTGTTTTCACTTCAGCATTGTGGAGGGCGGCGGCCGCGGATGATGTAGTAGGCTGGCCAACGTGGGCGGCAGTGGCAGTCTCCATCATGACCATGTCATTTCCAGACATCCAGTCATTGTTGGAGAAAGAAATCGGTGAAGACTCGGGAACGTCGTCGGAGAGGTTAGGCTCCGCCTCCTCTCGGGACCTCTTGCGCCCGGCGCCGGTGGGCTTCGAGGAAGAGGGAGTCATGTTGGCGAATCGACGCGCGGCGAAGGCGTTGGGCTTAGATTGGAAGGAGGACTTGCCCAGAATGAGGGCTTGGTGTGCAGTTTGAGGTGCAATGGCTAGGACTGGGCCATCGGCAAAGGAGCTTCCGAAGTACACCATGGCTACCTGAGGAAGAAGAAGGAAAAGGCTTGGAGCTGGAAGATGTAGGAAAGCTGGAGGGCTAGAAGGTGGGAGAGACGTGCACGAAACACGCGCCCAAAGGGGAGAGAGTTCTGGGGGCACACAGGGTTAGTAATTTCAGAACACACAAAACTACGCAACCTGCTCTTTTGTGTAAGCGCAGTTGTTGGCGTAACCGGTTCCGTAATTGGTCTTCCTTCTAGTAGTGAGGGTGACCGTCGTCGTTTCTGCTGTTTGTGCTGATCGATGTGGTTGTGGGATGGTGGAAGCGACAAGGGTGTGGATTAGGATTGGCGAAGTCGCTGGTGACACGGGACTGAGGATGGGATGGTCGTTTGATGATGCAGGGTAGGTAGGAAGCGTGTTGATGGACGCGAAGGGGGAAGGTCCTTGAGATAAGAGAAACTGCCAATGAAGGTGAGAAAGGTCCGGGACGACGAAGGTGGCACACGACGGAGCCGCTCGTGTCCTACTAGACAAGAGGTAGACGTGGGAGGTCTGGGTGTAAGAGGTTTGAGGTAAGGTATAGTGGATGGAGATGTAAGTTGATGATTATGGTAGACAAGGAGTGACAGGGGGAAAGAAAAGTAGAAAGTGTGGAAGGGGGAAGAAGAAGGTTATTAAGAGAAGAAGAAGAGGGAAGGGGAGCGGAAGAGACACAAAGAAGGTGTCAATTGGGGTGTGTGTGTGAGCGAGAGAGCATGTGTGGGTGAGCAGCAGCACGAACAGTAACAGAAGAGAGAGGATCAATGGATTGACTTGCAGGAAGCCGAGCAGCCTGCCTTCCATCTAGCGTAAGATCGGGACTTGGACGAGTCGACGACGGCACCAGTACATCCGACCTTACCGCATACTAACAATTTTTAGAATAATGTAGAGCAAATACCTAAATGTTCCTTGTTCCTTTGTATTTTATACGAGGTATTCTAGGTATTCTAAAGTAGTGCTAGTACTTCCAAGATAATACATATTAAGTTCGCTAGGGATTTTGTACTTTACTTGTGGGGCAAGTGTACTCGGTACCTTGTTGGCTGGGGCGACAAGTGCTAGTTGCCGGGGGGGTCGTCCCTTCTCTCAGAGATCGGTACCTCCACTCTACGCCCAGAAATCCGACCAACCAGAAAACTGAGTCCTTCGAGGCTGGCCGGCCTGGCTTAGGTAATCCCGCCCAGAGCGACAAAACCCCGATTGAGAGCTTGGACCCACCCATGCTCCCCAACCCCTGCGTCCGTCTCGCGTTATGAGGGAAAACGGAACCCCCGCCTCAGTCCAATCCAAGTCACCGGCTATTTTCCCAAGAACGTACGAGAAAGTACCACCGTACCAGTGAAAGTATATTGTACCTAAGTGGTGGCGATTAAGTAAGCTTTCGCTCCTCGGACTTAATTCGCACTTTGGTAACCTCCGTCAAGGTTCGTTCCGTCCGAGTCACGTGCAAGAATTTATTACGGATGAGATTTAGTCAGGACCACCTGAGACATTTGCAGGAAGGTTTACGGGGTACCTCAGTACGGAGGTACTTCGCGCATTGTGGGCTCACCCGGTATACGGAGTACAAGTAAACTTAGTAAAAGCGGCAGTTGACTTCCGTCCACGGAGTGTACCAACGTGCTCTAAACGAACGAAACGCGAGGACGAAGGTACAAAGTACTTCATACATCAGAAGTGAATGGTGTAATTATACGCAGTGTCCACACATCCTCCGTACAAAGTACGTACTTCGTACACTCTCAGAATATTGGAGGGAGAAAATGGTTCGACACGGCAAAAAAACTTGGTTTAACACCAACTGGAGTGATCGACTTTGAGCTCCAAAGCCGAACTCCCTATCACGTGGAGGTCTGACCCGGTATTAGCTAAATTTCTACGATTTTCCAGTCTTGGCAGCAAACTTGGTTTCTTGATCTCCCCCCAGCTCAGCTAGCCGAAATGAAGATGAACTCCGTTGCTTGGTCGAGAAGTCTTACTTGCTTTTCTACAGACACAATTTTAATCGTGTTGGGGAAAAGGTGAAGAATACGTGAAATAAAAGTAGAAATCTATTCCGTGGCCAGTCTACCGGCTTTCCCCCCTTTCTATTGCCATACCATAATCCCTTGGTGCCAAAAGAAAAAAAAAAAAAAAAAAAAAAAAAAA